>DWIW01000009.1:0-15799 GCA_018248535.1 Hovala pardalina | reverse complement strand
ACAATAAAATGTGTCGTGGAGAGCGCGACCCGCCGCGCGGTGGGTACTGCGGCGTATTTACGACCGTTCTCGACTCTACGACTCGTTGCATCACTCGCCCAGTCTCTGCTCGTCCAGATATCTTGAAGTGACTCGCCGGCTGTCGACAGCGCCCTCAATCACCGCTAAATCAGGACGCAATTCTTCTATATTGCGAATTCATCATGCGCAATATTGCATATACGAGTATGTAAATTGTGATTGGTGCATTTAACCAATAAAGATAGTATCTATTTAGTAATATATATAATATATTGTAGGGTCAAGGCAACCCCGACAAACTAAGTTTAAATGTTGGATAGAAGCGCTATTTAAATTATTATTAAGCACTCACATTTAATTCAATTCGCCCAGAGCAATTCGCCAACTCACCCACAAAAGCTTCACCGAACGGGAAGCGAGCTTGTTGGATGCTGACTAAACTTATACAAAACGACCACCTTAGTCCTCACAATAATGACAAACTAATAATCCTATCACTTATATTCACTACTAGGTATAATGTTAGCGGAAGCCCCTTATACACTTGTCACAGTTGTCACAAATGCTCGTCTGCTATAATTTCCATGAAATAAAATCCTTGAAGAAGAGTATTCCTAATGAAATGCAACCCTACAACTATAAGCTTTCTTATTTATCGTGAGAGGAATTCTCGGGCCGTCTAAGTCGGTACGCGGTCTACTCTCCTCATTTGCATACAAGCTACGATTTGTGTATTGTTAATTAGAGCAACTGAAACAGGTTCGGAATAATGCAGCTCGCGCCTCGGGGACGGGTTTACTGGGCCTGCTTGTTGTGCCATTATTGTTTCGTCTTTTATTTAAATAGCGATAGATTACGGCACAGCGTGTGCTACGATACAATTGAACATAATTAACTCCGTATGGAAATTTTGTCCTAGCTTATTTATTAGCTCGGCCTCTCTATTGCAGTGTTCGACATCTGTGATGCTAATATGATTAACATTGTTCAGTTGTTCACTGTTGGTCGTTTTGTTATGTAATAGACTTCGATTGTCTAGTGATTGCAAGTGCGTCTGCTAAGCTCGTGGTCCTGGATTCTATGCCCAGATCGGGTAATCTATTATTCTAACTCAAATTGCCGCGTAACAGCTTAGAGTCTGCATTTGTGCCCGATGCTCTCACCTAAACATAATTGGTGAAAATTTGGTGTATTAACTTGGTCGTGACGATGTATTAATGCATTGAAATATAATCAAACCGTCACGTTTGATCAACCAACCTCTTGTTCATTCTAAAGATATCAACGCGCGTTCATTGCAACACAGTCGCAAAATCAAATTTTGTAAAGTTATTTGTTAATTTAATAATAAAATACTAATAATAATATATCATAAATAATTATTATTGGTTTTAGGTATTAATAAAGTTTAAGTAGGATTTCTTTAGAAGCTTCAAAGTTGTCAAGTAACCGTTAACACACATCACATATACATCAACTGCCAAGTCAATTACGTGCGTGACTGCTAAGCTAGGTCCTAGATTTGATATCTAGGTCACAAAAATTACAATTGAATTTTTCCAGTCAAGTACAAGGGAAAAACAGTTGTGATAGTATTCTTTGTTATGTACGCAATAAAGTTCAGTACTAAGCTATAAGACGTTAGAATCAACCCCGGAAATCCATAAATATAACCATAGACAATCAAAAGGTATATAGCCTTTTGATTGTCAAGCTCGCTATCAGCTCGATTCGACTCGAGCGCGAGGCTACATCAGTCAGTGTGTACGCGACGTTATCGTAAAGTCGAATTAAAAAAGATAATAAAAGAGGATCGCGTCGTAATTCTGGCGCGCGACAACGCAGCACTTTTATTTGGTCGCGCGCGTGTGGCGGCCGCGGGGAGGGGACGCCTAATCGTGCAAGCATTGTTGTATTCCACTTGGTCACTCTCTCCGGCCCCTCCACTACAGCGACTTCCTTAGCTGCAGGTGAAGCTTCTCTTGCTCGTCCACCCCGCCCCCCATTATAGCTATGGCCCATTATAGTTCGCTGTCCAATCCAATAAATATCATTCCTAATCATTTTTGGTGATGATGGTTTTATACTCATCTCGATGCACATACATTCAGAGATGAGCATTCTACTTGACAGAAGTCAAGGAGAAGATGGTGGATGGTGTCTCTTCATCGTCTCCGCAGTTCCCCGTAGGACATGTGCTTATGGAGTCTGCAGTAACCAGTCCTAATTGGCACAATCCATACTGCCAAGCTGGATTCAGTTTCCCATAAATGAGAGGGATTTATTGATAATACACGACATATTTTGTTTAGGTCTAAGTTCAAATTATTTAAAAGACGATATTAATATGTGTTAATGATATACGAAAACGTGAAAATAGTACAATTTGTGCTAGTATTTAGAGAAAAAAAGACAAATATTTTATAACATACAAGTGAAAATAAGCTGATTCGATACAATGTAATATGGAACACGCAGATAAATAAAACAGAGCAACATGCATCTATCTATCCATCCATCATAACCCATGACATCTGTGATAAGGGCCGAACAGCGCCGTACAAGAGACGGGAAAGTTTGATTTAGTTACCTTAAGGTGAGTCATATCGTTGAGTGAAGTAGAAGATTCTAGCTAGACAGAGGACCAGACCAATTTCTACGGTTCAAACACACTTTCGCTTGTTCAATTGTCAATTGTTTCATGCACTATAGAATAAAATAAAGCGGTGGAGTAAAGCTGCGGTCCCAAGTGGAGCGCAGCGCACGTTATGGCCCGCGGTCGTCGGGACAATCTTCTTTTATTTATATCCGCCGTGTAACACCTCGCGATCTCGAGCCTCTCCGAGCCTCCGACCCTCTCTGAGCCCTCTTAGCACCAATAGCGAGGGCTGTGCACAACACTGTCATTTTATATTTTACGTTTATTCAAAAAAAGTTTAAATCTCATTATTATGAATATCTTTTCGACGGACATGTAGAGAGTTATATTTTTTTAAGACTAAAATATTACTGTAAATATTCACTATCCTTAATAATAATGGACTATTGCTTTAGGCCCTATTGGCCTTTAGTGTCATTGAACGGATTACTTATAGATTTGCTTAATCTTGGCTAGAAAAATAGCAAATGTTTAAAAGATATATCAAATATTATTTGAAATGCGCTATCGAGCACTTCATCTGGGTAGATTGTTTTAAGAATAAAACACTTTTCAACATAACCACACCTTTAATGTTTACGATCGTAAAGTAAATTTGAAATGCAGTCACAAAGTACTAAAATTCGTTCTGTTTATCTCTTTCGAGTTTTATATTAAGATAATATTTTGTACTGTCACTAAATTTTGTGATTTTAAGTACATCTTATCGGCATTCTTTAAAATTCACAAAGTTCAGATCGCAGAATTATGTTTAATGGAATTATAAAGGATATTTTTGATATCCACCCATTGTATCGACTTGTATCAATTGAATGAGCCATTCAAATGTACCATTAATATGCTAATGTAATGAACGCTTTGATTTATATGTCATCTTTTGTTTAGACCGAGATTGGATCAGTTTGTGGGTACCTTATTGTGACTTTATGACTCCTAAAAGGTATATTCCATTAGATATTATATAAATAACCAGGTGTTTGATAAAGTAATATTTATATTAATTAAAATGTACGGAAGGTTTCCGGTACAAACCAATTAGTATCACACAAAACTTAACAAACAAACAAAGTAATAATAATAAATATTTAAGTATTAATTACTAACTAACGTAACTAATAGTTAAAACATATCGTATAGACATCGCAGCATGTTGAACTCAAATTGTAATGCCCGTCGATATTTGAACTAGTTTGCCACGATAATACGAGAAGCGTTACAAATAGAATTGAAAGCTTTAAACAGGCTTTAGTGCATTTTTATTGCGGCGTAATATTGGAAGCGCATTTCCCAGCGAAGAGCCGCTAGGAGGCTGTCGAGGCAGACTTGTAATTTCAGGTGTTTACCTGGCGCACTCAGCAGGGCGTCCCACAACAATGCCCATATCCTTTTCTCATAAAATATGTGGAAAGTCCGGCTACCAAGCACGGATCGACGGGCCGATACAACGGCCGCATTATACGAGCTAGCTGCCTACCGAGAACTTTTTATGAGGGATCAAATTGATTGGTTCGGTGATAATATCGGGCGCGCATTGTGCTCGACGCCGGCCGCGGCGTCATCCCGCCATACCGTGTGCAACTTTTAAGGCGATTCCTTGGAAATTATGTAAAAAACTGAGAGGCAATTGTGTAGGTTAAGCAGATTTGACTATTCTAACTGAACGTGTGAAAGAATTAATAGTGTCAAATGCGCCTCACTGAACTAAACTAAGATGTTAGTTAGGTAAATTCGATAGCTTAAATCATATATGAAGCAATAAAATGGCCCTTATAAACTGATATAATTACTCCTAAAAGTCATACTGAAAATGTTTTTTCGTACCACAGAAATTCTATAAAAAGTCAGTATCCCCTTAAATGTTTACATTCAGTGATCAATTATAATTTTTGTAATACTCAGGTTAATACAAAAAAATATGATTATGGCAGTCATTAAATGTAATGGAAGAATATTTTAGAGCTTTGGCTTTTATTGTAGTGTTTCTAATATAAGATTAGGTACATGTGTTTGTTATACTATTTATCTTTGTAGCCATAATAATTATAGCAATTCATTCCTCCTTTAAAAAGTTGTCCATCCAATATACATTACATATCAAAAAGAAAATCTGACAGTTGACAATTAAGTCAATTATGGGGACCATAAAAAACAGTCAAATGTCAACTAGATCAAAACACTACCAAAAACTATATTATTTACGTTACGTTATTCATCGTGATATATAATGACGCACAGTTTTTTCGTTTGCTAATGTAATAAACTGTTGGAACTGTGATACGCAATGATTCCAAAAATGTTCTCGAGCGCATTTTATAAATAACAATCACTATTGCGGTAAGAGTATTGTAATGTCTCATTCTCCAAAATGGCGTTTTAATGCCGTCCGAAATTGAACCAAAAGTATAACGCTTCATCTTCGGCCAAACCGATACAAGACGTGCCCTTTATGCGAGAAACACAAAACCGCTGAGATAAAAATATATTACAAAATGAGACCCACTTTGTGTTTTGAAATTACAATCAAATAAATTACTTTTTATTGCTCAATCTCGTTGGGTTTTATTAAGGTATCGGCGCTGAATACGTCGGAAAGTCGGAAAACAACATGGTTAGTTCACGCGAGAGACGAGATGTTTCCGTGCGCCATGTAGCCTCGGCTGATAAACGGAGTGTACACGGCCCGAGTTTTGGGTGATAAGCCATCGTGCCACACGCGCACAATGGAGCGAGCGAGCTTTCTCTTACCCTCGCATTGATGTGAGTCTTCTGGTGTTCTACTATACAAACAATATTATAAGTACTTGCCGACTCCTTAAAAGTTCACATTAACTAAGCCTTCAATCACGGTTGTAGCCACATATATATTCCTAAAGGTTATTTATAAAGCGCTCATTAAATTTAATATGATATTACAAAACAAATATGAAAATAGATTTATATTACTCAGTCCCTGCGGGAACATATCGCCATTTGTTAAGATTAGCGTTAACTGGCTGTCTATTGGTGTCAGCGTGTTAACAATATAACCTGTCTACTTATCTTAGATGGACGCAAGGCACACAAATCCAGCATCGCCCCGGGCGCCTGGCCGTGAAACCATATTTTCAGTGCGAAAATAAACAAATCAATGAGCCTGGACGAGGGAGACACGCGGGCATATCGTGTTGATTAATGCTGATTGCTAAAGTGCGTCGGCGCATGTATAAGTAATGTAGCAGCCCACCGCTGCGTTTCCGTCACAACCGGTCGTAGAACAATGTGCCCAAACATTTACTCATTTACCATGCGACGTTGACGGCTGCCTGCGCTCCCAGCCTCCGAGCGATGAAAGCTGAATCTAACTAACTAAATCTAATACCAATCATTTAGTATCGCTGTAAAGATAACTGCGATAAGCTGATAAGCAAACAAAACTAAAGTTCGACGAGCAACTTTGAGCTTCATTTGGGTTCAACTTGGGTTCAACACCTATTTAGAAATTATGCACGTATTAGGCAATTCAATGTCAACTAATAATGGTGAATTGAAACCTGAACGCGTTCTTAGGTACTGCTAATCTGTACTTGGCCGACGTCGCGGACTCATACCGGCAAATCTTACTCACAACTGTGATGAATCGAGATGATGTTTATGAATCTATTACTAAGCTTCACCTGTTGCATGAGAATAATACAAAACCAAGTAGGGCTTGTTACAGTGGCTTACAACAAGCGTGAAAATGTACGCGAAAGCACAATGCCCCGCGTGTGTCCCGCGCCCAAGGAAACCTATTTATCATCGTCACCCAAGACCGGCGACTTGTAATTGTGCGCCATATTGTTACCTTGAGTTATGGACCCAGTGCGAATGCAGTCTCTTCCGCCTGGAGGTATCTATCGGCACAACTACCGATAAAATATACATATCGCTGACCACCTCTTAGTCCCGATTGAACGTGTAAGTAAATTGCTAACAAGTTCCTATTCGCTTGAATTCGAAAACGGGAATCTTAATCTTTGAAATTCAATGTAAAATAATCAGTAGCCAACACCTTTCTAATTAAATCCTTTAATCAATATATTTTTTATTTGTTTTGAAAACACTAATAGTCAATTATTAATCATCGAAGTTTAAGTGTTTAGGTTAGCAAGTTGAGTAATATTATTTTATAGGCAGTCAACAATTCAGTCGCTAATCGCAAACATCAGACCCGAGCCGCACCGCATAAATACCCCACGCAGCTTCGCTAGACAAAAATCGCGTCGTCTCCCAATATATTTAACTTGTCAGTCCCAACAAAATACAGCCAAAGGATTGTAGAAAAGTGAGCATAAAACACGCGGCGCACGCGCTTCGAGCAGCGCCGATCGAGCATCAGCATTGTTGTGACGTGGCGCGGGCCCGCGCGCCTGATCGAGTCGCGATTTGTCGTTATTTGCGCACACGGCGGTCGCCGGACTTATGACGGGGCTTATCTCCCATCGTTGCACTGTCAGCGCCTCGCGACATTCTAGCTCCTCGCCTACCGGCCGCCAGTATTTCACGCGGGAACAATGAGCTTTTAAATTTATGACGTCAGCTCACCGACTCGCACTCTAATAGCACAATCGATATTTCACGCCTAGAATTTCAAGTGGAGCTTATCATTAATACTATCATTACATATTCTAATAATGCAATCGCATGATAACATGCACTGTTGAACATTGAATTCGGTCTATTTCAAATTTTAATGTAAACTACATTCTGCCGTATTTAGAAATAATTATGAAAATCGAACAGATAAGTGAAATACGACGTACAAGTGAATGCCTTAAATTATGTTAAATTTGTTATCTGTATCAATAAACCAGTCAAAGTTATGAAAATAGTTGTTATCAATAAAATATGTTCGGAGCGTAACATTAAAACTGATGTCTTGAACGAGATTTTTTATTGAGACTAGGTGCGCTAAGCGGCATATGCCCGAAGGCTAGTCTGCTGGACAACCCGTAATAAAGAGTGCTCGACAACATTATCTGGCGGACGATCACCGCCGAAATCAATTTTAAACAAACTCTAGCCACCACCTACAATTATCATTGTATCGAACAATGCCTGTCTGCTAAGGGACCGGTTTAATCGCCGTCGACAAAGAAGTTAGCTGAGAAAGTAGTTTTGAATATAAATAAACTCAAAATACTTGACTCTTCAGTTGTCTGAATTAAAAAGTATTTTTGACTGAAGTCATTTCTATTTTCGACAGTTTTTATACAATAAAATAGTGAACTGCAGATAATTATTTGATTAAGTAGGTTAATTCTAAACATATTTTCCAAGTATTTTAATATAGTTCAACACTTAAATATTCAAAGAATAAGGCTAATAATAATAAATATGAGAAGTCGGGATAAGTAGGATTCTACGGGATAATGTAAGGAGACACAAACATATCATGATATCATAGGATTAAACATCCCTTTCAAACTATAAGACTGACATATACAATTTGACAGATTTACTTTTTAATTTAACAGATTAAAGAGCGTTTATCGCTTGTAACTCGCGTGTTAGCGGTAGAGCAAGTCGGTTAATATCTACACAATGTATAGTTCACTCGAATCCACAGATAATGAACGGTTCTTTCCGATCACACGAGATACCATCGCGATGATTTGTTTATTGTATACGACTCAAATATTGAAATTAACCTTCATTTGTGATTTTATCTATCCACATGTAATTTCATATCGAGTATTAAGTTATCTGATATACATGAGGCATAAATTATTTTGTAACACAAGGATGTGATCTCGAATATCTAAAAGCCATTAAGACCCAGGGAACTTATAAAAACATGTCCATACTGCGATGTAACTATGTTGAAAATCAAAAGTAATATTCGAGATGTCTTAAATAAGAACAAGGCTAAATAGCTTAATAGTCGGGAGAACATAAGGACTTTTGATCGAATGGTCGTGAGTTCAAATCCCAGCACACACCACTGATTTTTCTAAATTATGAGCGTATTACAAAATGATTATCACGTTGCATTCCGGCGAAGGAAACATCGTGAGGATATCTGCACATCTGAAAGTTCTTCATAAAGGTCTTGAAAATGTATGAACTCTGCCAATCCACATAAGACCAGCGTGGTAGTCTAAGACCTAAATACCTCTCTTCCTGACAGGAGACCCGAGCCCAGCAGTGCTTAAAGACTAATTCATTGTTGTGGGTTACATCTTAATAACGAGCCCCTAATGGTATTATGAATGAATGATATACCAGGATATAAGACGGTTAAGAGACAGTTTAGTGTGATGTACAGTGAAAATAAAATTGATGGTTACGTAATCTTTATTAGTACCGTAAGAATGTTGAGTAAATCAAAATTAACTTCTCGTATATTGCATGACACTGCATGATCTAGTATCGGGCCGTTAACTCTTTATTGCCCTTGGTGCATCTTGCACCATTCCGAGAGAGTAAATGATTCGTCGCGACCGTTAAATTAATACCTTATAAGGTAATATGAGTACTTAAGCTTGTCAGTGTCAATTTTTATGTTGCTCTGTGGTGATATGGCATATCGGAATCTGTAGCCAGTGAAAAGGAACTTCGCCTTTAGCTCTCGCTCGCCTTAGACACTGATATCGTACAACCGTAAAAGTTAAGATTATTGTTATATTGTTGTGACGCTGATTAGAAAAAATATCGAACGTACCTCTTATAAACTAGACTTCGAACAGTGTATAGAATAATTATTAAATTGCTTTAATACATTTAATTGAATTCGTTTTTGTTATTGGTTGTACTTTTCAATTTTAGTTCAAATGTCAATATAAACAACGATACATTTAAAAAAATTAATAGGTTGTCTTTTCTCGTGATTCGCCGTTCATGTAAATGAGAGTTGTTCATAAGTAGTTGTCTAAAAAAATTCACTGGGAATCGTAAGTACCTAGGTGCATGAGGTATGTATTATTAAATTAAATTGCATTTCAAAGAAATATTTACGAGACTAGTAATTTTTCAAGCCCGACAGGCCCCGAAGCGCCCTTCGAAGCCTACTTTGCTCGCCTCGCTTGCCGCAGAAACATCACACTTGCTTAGGATCGCATTTTATGTTGCACGCTGACGGTTATAATCTTGTTATTTTAATCATATTTAACAAGACACGTTTAAATGTTTTCTTCTATATATATATAGATTGTATAGTATAGAAGTGACATTAAATTTCACTAATAATAAGAAAAATTTAATAACCTTAAATTATTGTACAGATTTTTTGGCCCTTCTGGCCTTTACAGCGCCACCGAACAGGTAAAAACAGAAGTAACCTTACATTGTTTTGGCTCAAAATGCATATTAAATTTAGATAAATACATACATAAGTATTGAAAACGTCCATATTACGAATATATAATGACTTACTGCTATGATATCGAACTTCAATTTACTTCAAATGAAAATGTAATAAAAAACAATACAAAATCATATGAATTAGTTTAACGTTGAAAACCACAAATAAAACGAGTTGATTAGAGCGGAATAAATGAGCAATATTCATCGGCTCAACTAACTAGTGCACGCTGAGGACGTACCACCTTATAGCCGCAGGCTTTCATCTCCTACAAGTACGTACGCGCGGATATCGCAGAGACCGTACAGGGCATCGCTCAACGCACAGCCCGCGAGATTATTCCATGAAAACTCACGAACGAATCATTACCGAGCACTGCGTTTCATCAATCGTCGCATAATTAAGACGCGCGCCCGGTTAGCATGCATTAGCCCGGCATATATTGATAAATACTGGTGTCTTAGCCCATCGCTTAATCTTTAGGATACACTGCACTGAAGCATCTCTTTACCGCATTCGAGTAACCAATTTAAAAATATCTACCTAATTAGTAAACAAAACAAACAATTAATTGCAAGTATTACCCAACGCGTAATTAACGTCACGACTATTGAAAATGCTGTAAAACATTTACTTCATTAGAGTAAAATGCAATGCCATCAATGCATATAATTAAGTTATCTGTAAAAGGCCTCATTTAGTAATTTTATTATAGGTTCATCAGCAATTACGAGTTAATTTCAAGTAACTAGACGCCGAGCAATAAAAAGAAATTCCAATTTATGGCGCGCGCGGTGTTGAATGTGAGTACCATATTTATTACGGTAGCCATTTGTTTATTTACATTGAGAGGATGCAAGAACGATTGGGGCAAGCATGAGCCGAATCATTGTCGAGTTCTTATATGTTCGAATGAATTCTGGCGATAATTATTGTTTATTGTATCTGGAGTCGTTTCACGTTCGTGAATATTTTATTTAAAAGCTAGACCCAGTACGTCGATAATTTTTGAAATTTGTACTAATTATTTCTTGTTTCTTCTATTATCGCATCGCCATTATGATTAAAGTAGTCCTTCGTGCAGCTCGTGCTTCGCCTCACGAAGCGGCAGTGAAGCGCGGAGTGACGTGTCGCCGATCGCATGTCGGAGGAGAATATATCAATCGGGAGAGTAATGGTCGCGGGCCCAGCCCGACTGGCCGGCGCGCGCTAAATGAGCCGCCAACAGGCTACCACTCTACGTGCTTTCTGCTTGAATCTTAAGTAGTTTTAATTACTCGGTATTCTACTTTGTAGAACTGGACGGTGCTCGGCCGCTGCCCTTGAGTTCTTGAGATCAATTCTTAAGAGCAAGGGCTGTTGCTACAGACCGACCCGTTCGGTGACGCTTTAAAGACCAGTTAGACCGACAACAACTGTCCATTCGAAAGAACTTTTTACTCGGAATGTCAAACACCATTACGCCATCTTTAATAAATACGGAGACTCTCCAATAGAGCAGTATATTTGCCATTGAGAGCGCGTTTGGTAGTTTATAGTATAAATAAAAATTAATAAGGCTTACCCGCTGCATCAATGTTCTGACCGCATAAGTCGACGTCAGATTAAGCTTCAATATTTACATGAGTACAAAGGGCTACAGTTAAAGTTTCACCTTTTACAAGCAATTTGAGGTTATTTATCATGTCGGGCGGCGAACACCCGTCTCGATTTTGGTACGCAGCTTCTTTATACAGAAGCCATAATAAGTATCAGTTTCAGATCATAGATCATAAACGCATTTACTAGAGGCGGTCTCGGGTTCCGGGGGGTCTGTCGCGTAAGCCAGCCGTTCATTGTTATACTTTTTATTGTACTGGGTGCACGTAACGTTTTCGTGGGCACTAAACTTGCACATAAATACTAAATATGTTGCCCTCCGAATGTGAGGTGTGTGTGTCTCGATAAATCATTAACAAACAACACTTCCGAATGACGTATTTTTTATTTTATTTACAACGTAAATCTTAAAGATAGTACGTTTGCTATTTATACTATGATTTGCTTGCGGCGTCACCCATGTCGACTTTGTTTTTTCTATAAAAAAATTGTTTTGTTCTATTTAGATAAGAGCTAAAGTATCCCTAAGCTAATTATCATAAACAAATTAAGAATAATTGTTTTGTTATTTTTAAGTTTTTTTTTATAAATAACGTTGAATCTATTGTAACAAAGGAAATACATTAAATAATTGATGCAACCCCAGTCAACGTGCGGTACAAAAAATATACAAAATATGATGTGCAATATTTTCAATGTATTACTGTTTATATAGAGATGTGGAAGAAATATTTCCGAAGCTTTCAAAGTATAAAAAAACAGTTTGTAGAACTAGGCATTAAAGTTTCATTAACTGCGAGTACTTTTCCTCACCTATAAATCATGTTAATCTTGCAAACTCTATATTGAATGTTATCGCGATAGACTAATTTGTGGTGTCGTTTACTTAATACTTTTGCTCGCTACAAAATCAACATGCACCACATCGGTAACTATGTATTTACGAAACAAGTTCTGCCTTGTAATAAAATGTTAATAAAGTTCGTAAATCAAGATAACGTCAATAGTTAAGAGAGTTGGGAAGGGAATAGTGAGGCGAGGTGAGGAAACAGCCCCACGCGTGGGCTATAACTCTTTCCGTTCCTGTCGGACGGTACAATCGACACATAACATTTTTGACCTTACATGTAAATGTTCTATTGAAATCTTGTTACTCATGTTTTTGGAGAAAAATTACAGTACCAGCACTGTATCATTAAAATACAAATGGTTTTTTTTAATCTGCACTTTACAAATATACTTAACATGGGTTCATCATTTATTGAAGAGAAATATGATTTATATTTTTCTTTAAAATACTCTCATAATGAACAAATTTATGAAAGGAGACCTGTGCCCTGCAGTGCAAACAAACTTAAAGATATAAGCTAAATTATAATCATATAAGCTCGATATAGCACCAAGATAACATCAAAAATTTCATGCTCATTAAAATTATAATCGTTACTAAAAAATTTGGGTACCGATATAATTTTATATTTATGTTGTGTGTAAATTTTATCTTTGTTATCTGTGATAGGGCGCATTTATATCGTTGTACACATTAAATCAGTCATGAATTTAAAGCGTTTTATTGTCATTTTGAAGTGAAAACAATATAAATGTATTTTACGTCACCGTTGATTTATATTTTATAGGTGAGATGTGATTTATTACAAGTTGATTTAATACAATCTCGAAGCTGGGCCTCTCGCCGCCTCTCCTCAGACTTTTTGAAATGGCCTCTTGACATTGCGAGTGCCACGGGCGCCGTCGTACATAATATTAATATGACATGCGAATAAAATAATACTCCACTTAAATTTTTGTAGTACGTTCCGTTACTGAGACAAAGTCATTTTGCGATCCTCGTGAGTAAAACGACAAAATCATGTACTGCGTAATTAGCTTGCCAACAAATAAACAACACTTATACACTCATGTCATACACTCATAAGTACTTATGTCCGATTAAATATTCAGATTCATTACAAAAAATATAATGGCCTTTACTGCAACACTTTCTTATCTAGGATCTCTGACTTTATAAGATTAAAAAAATACTAAGTTAAGAACAGCATAATAATGTTACTTTAATGCGAAGTTTATTTTAATACGCGATAAAAACAGCGTGGAGGCAACATAAATGTCCTGCGATAACGGCATTGTTGCTTTGCATGTATTTTTGAAGATTTGTTTCGCAATAAGGACTTTATACGACCCTCTAACTGTTTGAAGTTTCTAAAAACATTAACGGTAGATTATCGTTGCTAATAAAATACTGACAAACGTGTTCACCTCTCGCTGTCTTTCAATAAATGGACATTTTACCAACGCTAGAATAATGTAATGTGTATGTAATGTAAGAAGTAATCATTCCCAAAGCAGCATTTTCATTTGAAATCGAACATAATATATCTGTATTTAATTTAATGATAATCTATTTATTTTTATTTCGATGCGTTCGATATAAAAGAATGGCTGAAATGTTACATACTTTCCTAATGTACATATTATTTATAAATCTTCCGTTACACCGAGATTAATGTATACTTAAAAGATAATACTGTTTTATAAAATACAGCGGGTTCCTTCGGTGGGTAAATACGCCTGGAGTTTCAAATATTTGACGTATACGCGAATTAGCCTCTATCAAGATGTAATAAAATGCAAGCATGTCCGGACTGCCGGCTAGGCGGCGGCTGCCAGTCGCTGGGTGGCCGCTACTTGTCTTACGATAAACTTATCTTTACAATCGATCCCTTCGATAAAAATAAACACCGATGTGGCCCAATGTCGAACGCTTGACGCGCTGCGAAGCAATAACATTTAGAATTTTATCGGAGAAGCTATCCACATTTGCATCTCTATAGGATCCAATACATTTTCTGAACATATTATTAGCATTCCTGTTCACCAGTACGAGCATTATATGTTTTGAGCAACGTTTTTTCGACGTTTATAAGCCGGTGTTCTTCAGGCATTTTGATATTCCCGATTTAATAGGGCACGTTTTATTGGCTGTCGACGGAAACAAGCTGTTTAAAGGTGGTCTACTTTTATCATAAACAGTGGCTTAATGAGAACGTTTAAGTGGAATACCGAATCTTCAGCTAAATAGTTTCTGTATCTTTTACAACACCTGCCATGTCATTGCTCTCAATAGGTTATTAGAGAACAGATTCCTGGAAAGTAAACTTATTCATTAAGGCAATTTCAATACTTGCATTCGAATTAGTTTATTTTTATTTTTAATAATTTTATAAAAGGTTTAATTAGACAAAGCTTATGTAAAATGGTGGGGAAGGGCCACGACACCTAACAATCGTATACAACTAACAAAACATTATAATAAATCCTCTGATATAATCCATTCGTGGATTATGTCACAATCTTTGTTCGCTAATGTAAAAAGACAAATGTCACTTAGTTAAGAGAAGCTTGGTGGTCGTAAATAATGGTGCATTGTATGAATGGGCGGTAATGCGCTGTGTCCTACATGTGAGCTGGGGCGAGCGCGGCGGGTCAACGGCTGCGGTGCGCACGCGCAACGCAAATGTCAAGGCCCGTGTCGCGATCATTAGGGGTACGAATCAGTACAGCTACTTAAGACTGGTATTGTTCTCACTCACAAATCCCCTGTTTGTTACAATTGAGTTCGTCACGTTTTCTTCTCAACTGACGTGGCGTAGGTACGTTAGTGTAGATTCGTTAATATTGAGTCGTGATTTTTCGGATACTTTTTTTTCTAATGAATAGTTACTGTTGGCCCTTCTGGTATTTACAGCGTCACAGACCGGGAGGTACAAGGATTTTTACTTTAACCTACTCGAATACAAACCGTAACCCGTTGTTTATGAGGATCACCAAAGTTTCAAGTATTTTTAGTGACGTAAGACAGTTTCCTCTTAAACTTCTTTATATATTAGTGTATCTGTAATCGTGTATTAGAAAATCACGTGTCAATAAAGTAGTAAAGCTCGTAGTTAATTCTGCGACACGCACCATTGTTGGCAATTTGCGATTGGCTCACCTGTAACTTACTCAATGGCCAGAGAAGAATGAATGAAGCAATCTCTGAAGCAGTAAATGTAATTTATACGTCTCTTCCATAAATGACGTGGGCATTGAAGTGGTCGTTAAAAGACTGGCAGCTTCTGTTGGACAATTAGGCAAGACAGACCCGTGAGTTGGACAAGTCGCCATACATCCTTATCGCA
>DWIW01000008.1:0-15978 GCA_018248535.1 Hovala pardalina | reverse complement strand
ACAATTGTTCTATGTAGGTGGCGTTTTTGTCATCATGTCAATAAATTTTATTTTCTGAACAATTGACTATAACAAAGAATAGAAAAATAATGTAGCACTGATTTCCCGGGCAGAACGACAAAGCAACTGCTCCAATGATAAAAAACCGAAACCAGCGGATTAAAGTGCCTCCCAAAGTACGTAGGTGCCACAAAAATGGCACTACCGGCGAGAGCAGGCGTTGCTTAACAATTTTGATTTGATACAAATTTACCGTTTGCGCGAAAATATATAAGTTTGAGTTAGTAAATAAACATATAAATTTTAACATTAAGTAATCGTATGAAGTAAATGTGTGTTCATGGCCTAAATAGTAGGGAATTAAGAGGAAATATTGGAAAGAGAATTAAATATTGAAGATGTCACTCGAGAAACATATGAAAATATGCTAAGACGTGATTGAGGCCGCTGTGAGCATACTTACTGACACACCTGATAATACTTAAGAAGACCTACTTACTACTTTTACTAGATACTGTTGTTATTGATATTGGCTCTGTTTAGATCAGAAATGTGGCATTAGTGTCTACCTACCCTAATGTGTGACAGGCGTGACCTTATACGTACATAAATGCATATGATAAAATCCATATGGTAGATAGGTATATAGGTTATTATTACGAAAACCAATTTATACAAAGTAAAACACATTTTAGCGGCGTAGCCCTTACGGAGAATTTACGGTGGAAAGGTACAGGCCAGCCCAACCCAACACACTCTGATTTCAACGGTGATGAGCTTTAATGACCTAATTACCAAATCGTACGACTCCACAGAGACTATAACTCTAACGTTATCACCTAATTTTACATAAATTTACGAGCTGAGAGAGCCGACGTGGATGGAACTTGGGAAAGTAATCTTTGATCAGTACTTTAGTTTGGGTTTCAGGGGCTGTTAGGAGTTTCAAAGGTTAGTACATATCTAAATCTAACAACGAAAGTTTTAAGATTTATTCAAAATTTAATTTATTTGTGAAACGCTTGTACGATAAGTTTGAAAATGGTGGATGAATTGTGTCTGTGCCTGTGATTGCTACCCCGTAATGTATATGTTAGAGACTTGGGTATTAATCTCATATATTTTGAGATAGTAAACGAGCATGCAACTCCACGGTTCCTCTGCCGCTGTGATCGGATGTATCCAGGTAGTAAAAGATGTTGATTGATATATTGGACATTGTTCGTCAGATGTGACAGGTTGTTTTAATGTCAGTTAATAACGCAGTTAAAAAAGTTTACGTTAATAAAATATGTATTAATATTTTGAAAAGAAACATTAATTTAATATGTGACACGCGGAAAACAGAAGTTTTAGTTTAAAAGTATTGCGGGTGAGGCGGCGACTGATTACCGTACGTGTGGCGTCACACTTACGTTAATCAGCATTTCGCAGCTAATTACTGAATTGGCTTCATGCGTCCGACGTGTTGGTACTTGTATGTAATTAGCTGATTCATCACGGATTTACGCAAATTATTCCCAGTCGTGTGAAATATTCATCTTTATATCTATCTATCGGATAAAATGGTTGGAGTACTTGGATACAACTTGATCGGCTAAGGTGATTTTTATTCGTGTTTGTTAAGTATGTATGCACTCAAACTGTCGGAAATTTCCGTATTACACAAGTAAAGTCGCGGGCAACAAATAATTAATACTTTGAGTAGGTATACATTATATGTTCAATGTTGATATTAAAGTGAACGGGACTATTTAAGTGTATGAAAAAATATAAATATTAAAATTATATAAATATTTGATTTTTTATGTAGTCTAGTTTGTGTGTAGTTTAAGCAAAGTAAATATTTTACTTACTAACTTCGTCACTCTCTCTCCCCAGTAACTTATAAACTTCAGACGGAAAAGAGAGTGAATTTAAGCAGGTAAATCAGGGAACAGCTAGTTAATAATTAAACGAAAAATTAAACAAAAGTTTAAATAGTTATCCGGCGCAGGGCCTATACTCAGCACGCACTCTGGTTGCGACGGTAACGAGCCAATTTGAGGTAATTACTAAGCTACATCTGCACCAGTGTAATGTCGCTCTTTTGCGTCATTTTACGTTGCGGAACGCGATTCCACTAGATTTGTGACGTCATTACAGTTACATCCATCCACCCATCATTAAAGGTCTTATTGCCTATGTGTTGGCGGTACTCCAATCTTTCCAGTTGGGTGCAACGCCATTAGAGAGCCTCTGCAAAGCATGGATCTCCACAAGGCCTGGATAGTACTCCAACACGTTTTGCTGGTTAGTGGCCACATTGGCTACGAAGCCAAGTTCCCCTTATAAGTTTTCCGATAGTGCTATGAACTATAGCGGCATATAAACCCGCCATTTTGATAACTACATCTGTGTACTTCGAAGAAAATGTACTAATAATTTTTAATTATTACTAACACTTGGTTAACTTTGCTAATTGTCACAACAGTCCCTACATTCCAATTTGTATTCCACATAAATAGGTGGCGTATAATTATAATTTAATGTCTTAACGTTATTTTATGGAATAGGTGACGTGCGTAAAAAGACATAGAATAGACTATTTAATCTGAACTAAATCATCTAATCTTTTTGTAAATTCGCCGTTTTTTACAAATGCTTGCTTACTTACTCTCGTGTAAAAGTGTGACATAGATTGCTGTCTTGCAGATACCATGAACTATATAACTGTAAACCAGACGTTGCTTTTAAGTGTAGTGAGACAATATCGCTTGCCTCACTCAGTTTGGTTACAGAGTAAAGTTTGTAGAGAGCGTGTAGTGTTAATGCTTTTGAGCTTCAGGCTATCAAGCCTCGATGTATCTAAGTGGGCACCTAAATACTTATAAAGATACAACAAGCCCCACTTACTACTTTGAAGGGTTTTTGTCTTTTCAACGTTTTAAATTATATACAGGCGTGAGCTATATGTGTGTTTTTGTGACAGTTAATAAAAGGTTTTGCTAAATGATGCATACCCTACATACAAAGAACAATATATTTTGCAACCACACTGTAGGCAACGGTTGTATGCTAAAAAAGTGTAGCAAGCTAAATCTGTGGTATGTACGTAATTGACTTCGTGAGTCGCACGAACCCTAAATATATCTTCAATAATGGAACTGTAAGTTTAGTTTTATATTATTTTATAATTTAATATTTTGTAATTGTTGACTTGACTTATTGACACGATCAGTCATTTCTCATCAAACATTTTCCCATCTCCAACGAAAATGCTAAGGAGATTATAAATACCCCACAGCTATTTTTAAACATTATTACAAGTCTTACGCTACATCAAATTACTACCTATTTCTGTCATCATTACCGTTACCACTAGTAATGGGAATGAACAACTTTATTAATGAATGAAGGTTTTTGTTAATTTCATTCAACGGTATACGTGTAAACTAAATCCTTTACAAGCAAAAATACGTTAGAATTAAGTTGTAAATTTACCAAAGTGTGTTATAAATATTTCGAAACATACCATTTCTTTGGCTAGTATGATAAACTGCGCTTGTAGACAATTTTACAGGCGCGGCATTAAAATGCATGCCCGATGCATGCAAATAATGCGTAAGTTTACCCGCCACTTTAACGTTGAAATTTTACCCTTTGCGTTCCAAACGACCAGTCAACTTTGAGCTATTCTGCACATCGCTAAATATTCCTTATTATACTACACAAAAATTCTGCTTGCTCGAAGTTTGAGGTAAGCTAGCGTATTGTAGAACCGTGCTTCTACGTTTAGGTCTCATATATATCATTAGGACTCATATATCTAGGTGATGAGAAACGGGGCAAGACCAAACATAAAGAAGATGATGATATGGGCATTTCAAGTTAAATAACCCACAGTAATTTCCCGATATGGAAATCTAAGTTAGGGTTTCTAGCTTAGAAGTCACTCATGCGACCTCTAGACTAATACGATCAATACCATTTGAATGACATCAAGATGGACAGACCTCAATATATTTGCTTATAAACAAAGCTCGGAGATCAGCACCAAAAAACACTTCCTCTAGTTATTCTTCTATGAAGTCGGTTTGACAGAACACAGCTCTATATTCACTGGGCGCCCTTACAACGCGCACCCAGGAATTTCCGAAGATAAGCTTTTATTGCTTATACAAGCTTATTTATTCTAAGAAAGTTCCGCGCGCATTTATTAAAATGGCGATAAAGGTCTATTTATTGTCTCCTCGTTTGGCCGCGAACACGCAAGCGACAAATGTTGGCTGGCTCTGAGCTTTTCTTTTCTGAGTTCGGCTTAAAATTTGCATGAAATAAACTAAAATTTGCATGAAACCCGGCGCTTATCTTATTTCTTTCGGCTTTTCACTTTGGGAGGTTCGTAAGTTCCATTATAATGACTCGACGGCGTGACATTCATTTTGCGCTAAGGAAGGCAATCGTAACAATGTTTACACCACACAATACAACTTGAATGCACGTGAAATTCGAAATTCGAAACGCTTCGTGCTTCAAGAATGGTATAATTTATTTTAGTAAAAGGTTCAGATATTTTTCAAATTTGGCTTCTTTCTTTTCGTTTCTTGTATCCAGCCCTGTTGGGAACCGATGATATTTGCGTATTACCTAACTAATTAAAGGTCTCCTTCCGAGATCACCTCTGTCCTTGATCAAAGGACACATTCTAATCTTGATAGTTTTTTTTCCGTCGTTCTATTTATATTAGTAGGTAGATCTATAACCGTAGTCGATAGTATTATATGATATAACAGGATGTGGCTATAATAGCAAAATCTAAAAGACCGAGAAAGATTACAATCTGGCGGTATATTGTGAACAGCGCTCAGATATCAAACCATTCATAATAGGCTTCTTTCTAATCCTATTACATGGTCCCCAGACCTAGGCTCAAGCTTCTTGAGTTAACGCTCTCAGCCACATAAATTTTGAAGTGAAAGTTAAAATATACACTCAGTAACCGAAATTTATGCCGCCTTTCCGAAGTTTTGTTATCGCCGTAATAAATTTGAATTTGTTTCTGACCTCGTTTTCATCCTGGGATCTTATTTTGTTCTCGTTTGGACATTATAATCGAGAGTTACTGGCTGTAAAGCTGAAAGCTTTACTGCGCAAATTAATGAAAATTATATTGATTTGTACTCCACTTCGCAAATTCTGTTTTCCCGGTCACTATATTTAATGGGCTCATGAATTGATGCAATCATGTTTTATTCAGGATTCATGAGTCATGTTATAAAATAAATCTGACGATAAGGAATTCAGAGCTAATCATTGTTGCGGAAAAAACATTTTAGTTAATAGGGATGTGTACAATGAGATCATTTTAATTAGTGAAATAACAAGTCGTACATTAGGCATTAACATTGATGTAAAGAACAAAGGGTAAATAAATAAATAAATAATAATTAAATATGTCATCTAATATGTCACTTCAATATTTACAGTCATTAAAATTATTTAAAAAATCTCTGGTACATCTCATACAAATCATATTTTCTGTACATTTGGAATCTGCATAAGAAATTATTTATAGTGATTTAAGTGCTTGCTAAATCATCTCATTATATTTATCAACATTGTTCCGGGATAATAATAAAATAAAATAATTTTTGACAACCCTAACCGAAGTGGAAGCAATTAATTAATGAATATTTTCTTCGAAGTAACACATAAATGTTAAAAATTACCTTAAACATTAAGTTCATTAGTCTCGGTTTCTTATAAAACGGCAACGTACGAGTTTATGACTGTAATTATGTCGCTTATCGCGCTAACAGCCTGTTTGTAGTCAATTAAAGTTACAAGACCATATGTGTACCGCACGTGTTGCGCGTAATGTATGAAACCTGTCAAAGTGTCAAGTTCGAAGGCTGCGGTCGACAGAGCTTTGCATATTTTATGGAAATTACATGACGGCACCGATTTCACGCTTTTCTTCAGCATGACTCATCAGTTTAAGGCGAAAGCGGTACTCATTCTAATTTGGTTAAGTAATTAGATGTGGTTTTGTATAATCAACTGTTCCTATGGCTTCGCATTGGTAGGTCATTGTGATGAATTTCAATTTTACTATACGAAAACCCACATGTAGACGGGACCACTATCTCTTATCTACTACGATTTTACTTATAGCGTACTCGTATGTATGTAGAAAATATTTTAGTGGAAAAGACCGCGCCAATACAGAATAAAACAAAATATGAGAAGATATTGAAGATTAATTTAAGCAACAAAATACTGATTTTTAGATTCATAATACTTTTATTTTCATCCATCCATCCATCCATCAGTCTTTAGAAGTCCACTTCTGGACATAGGCCTCCCCTAGGCGGTGCCCTTCCCGGTCCTGAGCCCCTGAGTGCTTGAACAATTTCGACTTGTCCCAGGTAAACGTATTCATCTACAACTTTGACAGCAGCGCCGTCAACAACGACCGGTATAAGTGTGATATGAACATTGGACTTTTACTTTTATTTTACATATCAGTATTCAAAATCAATTAGGTGACACATATCCACCGACTAATAACGAAACATTAAAGTGCAGTGTTTGTTGACTGGCAAAGTTTACAATAAACCTTTACTACATCGTACAACTGAAAGCATAAAACCTTTTCTATTTTCTGTAGTGTTCTACTAAACTTTAAAGTGAAATTGAATGTGTACAAAAGTTTCTTTTTTCACCGACGCACACCTGAACACAATCAATATTTAGCGCATTGTCTTCGACTCCAATTGTTCTTCGCAATACAAGAGAGACTAGGTCACGCCGTACACTACAGACATAATCCCTCATTCAGAAGAATGACTCGCATCGATCGGAACGTGCCTAATAACCTGTTCTTCAACCAGCAGTTGTAAGGCCGAATAAAATACGTAACAATCCAAAGAATTCAGTATTAACTACATCTTAAGACTAAGGCGTGGACATGGCTTTGTTTTTAATTAAAATTGGTATTGTTTAAATTTGTTCTGACTCAGTAAGTAATTTATCAGCCGCTTCATTAGTAAATGAAACATCTTGGAACACCTAATGTATAACTGAAATTTATCCATAAATTATTACTTGACTTGCTGTGACTTTGTGTACGCAGTACCAGTCTGGTATTGATAGTAAAAGAAAAATCATTAGGTTGTATTAATATACGTACTAAAACTTCGCAACACATTTCCCTTCGATGTAGTTATCGAATTCCTGCAAACACACAAGTATCCGAAAGACTAAAGTCCAACGGTAAGCCGCAAGCGTCACCCGCAACGCGGCAAAACGAAACTGACACGCTGAAAAATAAAGAGTGAACCGCTCAGTTTTGAAAGGCACGTATTACGAGGAAAACCGATGTGGCCACATTATTGCCGGGAATCGTCACAAAGAGGACCCGCGTGGGAAGGGCCGCGTGCGCCCGACAACGCCACCATTAGTCAAATCTTGTGACCGAGCAAAAACAGTGTTACGTCGCGTTGCCGTAATGCGCTACAATTGTTGGCGTGTTACAAAATTAAATTAAACCAAGCCTTTGCTGTAGACTACCTATTTCAAAACGCCAGATCGTCGAGTAAGACATTTACTTCGCGAGTTTTCAAGCACAATACAATTGTTGTTGAATTTGCGGTCTTTTCAATTCACGTTGCTTTGTCAATGTTTTCGCGTGAATAAGATTTTAGTACCTAGATTATAACACAATATGGAGAAATAACTACTAGAAAGATGGCCATATAATTATATATATCATTATATATCTGTAGGTACTAAATCACTATTAGTTATCGAAGTTCAAATAATATTATATAATATCGAGACATTAGGTATCGTGGTAATCCCATCTGTTATTTCTTCTGTGTTAATATTTCCCTGAGAATCCAAACCCAAATATCATTTTCTCCTAATATTATTGGGCACTTGTTGCGAGTCGTACGTGCGTGCAAAATCAACTTAACCCTGAAATAATGTCATTGTTGTCCCCAAGCACGGATGCTTTGACCTTTTATGGGGAAATTAACCGGAAATCCGATGGAATATCGATAACAGATATTGAGAAGGCCATCTCTTCGCATCTTTGTCGGAGAACTTTTGGATTGGATATTAGCGGGGTGGTATAAGTTTGTTTAATACCTATTGTATACTATGATCCATATTAAGTTATATTATGCATTATCTATATACTCGCGCTTGTTATTGCCGCTCCTCACCACACCCATTTGCACCAGTTATGCTTAGGTACAATGCACCGGTACTGTACTCCGAGCTACAACCGGGCTTTTAAATTAAAACCCTCAATACCTATCGTCCGTCATTGGCATCAAACCCAGGACCTCCTCCTCCTCCGTTAAGCTGCGCTGGTATAAGTAGCACTTGCAATCACTAGACAAACTAGAACTACAAATACACCGCAAAATTGTAAAACACCATCCTATAGTGAACTACCTGAAGCAATCTTAGTAAAGTGAATCGAAATCCAATTTACACTAGCCAAATTCCTATAACAGTAATAACTCTAAAAGGCGATACTTGATAAAGTAACTGGAGTCGGAACTGGCAATAAAACAAATATTTCGCAGGAGCATCAACAAGTGGCGTAAGAAGTTTGGCTCTGCGTAAATAATTTTCCTCCAGCGCGACTTCCATCGCTGCAGATCCACTTGTCTTATCGAGATGATGTAGCTGTTTGTAATCCCGGCTTCAAACTATGTATTTATTGGTCCATTGGTTTATTAATTTTTTATTTGTAGATTCTTTAATTATTAATTTCATTCGTTAACTTACCCTAGGCCTTTACAGCTGACTTTAGGCCTTGAGAAACTTTTTACTTCTGTCTGTTATTCAAATGTCAAAGATCTTGATATTCTCAAGACATACAAAGTGGCACTTTCGCGATGGACGAAATGGTGGATGAAATTTTGCAATAACGAAACACTATTTCCGACGAAGTTTTATCATTGTCAATTCATTCTGTTTAACGTGATGTCGCGAACGATATGGACATTTCTTCTATTCACACATTCGTACTACTTATTATATGAACAGTATATAGACTGACTACGTTACTATTTTCACTGTGAGAGAAGAGAAGAGAAGTAGGTAGTAATTTTACTATAAACATGTAGTTTTTTATAGATATTCTCTTTTATTTATTGGTTTATTCAACTCACTTCCTTCATCTTCTAAGATCGCACAAGTCCTTAAGTTCACACGAATTGGACAGAGTGTAAAAACTTCTCAAGAACAAACTAACTTAGAAAGTTTAGAGTTGTTTGCGTCCGTAGGCTGTCAAAATTATTTATCTTAATGAACACAGTATTATTGTTTGACGAGCAGCAAAGTAATCACAATGAATTGTTCCTTCCTTTTAATCTACAAGAGAGCTGGTATATTAAATCGCTTTCTCGTATCATAATATACATTTCTTTCTATATTAATCTCTTTTTTTTTCGACGATTGATCTGATTTGAACAGACTAAAAATTGCTACCTCATTTATTAATCATTATTATGATGAAACTATAAGAAACCACTTAGTGCTCCAACGAATTATTGTTAACACTTTTATTTTTATACATCTTTGGTCAACTACCCGTATTATATTGCATCGAATAACTAGCACCAATAAAATACTGCATCGTCACGACTTTATCGATACATGGCCTACTGGCGTCCCGGGGGGCCATGAACATAAAAAATCACTTACTACAATAATGGATAGAGACGACTTTGTTCTATAACCATCTACCTTCCATAAACGTAGTAAAATAACAAGGTACGATAAACTTTATGACGGTATGTTTGTAAACAAGTAATAACTCTATCACGCAAGAACACTTTATGCCTTACGGGAGCGGGCGAGCATAAACAGTTTACCCTTAATATTAACTAGTCATAATGTTATGATAACCTATATTATACATTGACCCTTTGTAATTTCTCTCCGTATTAAGCTTAGAAATGTAAGGCTGTATTTTATCCTTGTGTTTGTTGTGTCTTGAAGGGCGCAATAAACTGTTGTTTCCGGTTTCATTTAATTCGTCCCATTATTTAATTGCAGGAAAAGAAAAAAGAACCTATACTCGGTCCGTAGAAGTTACTTTTACTGTGCTTCTATGGTCTAGTAATCACAAGTATGTCTGTTAAGCTAGATGTCCTGGGATTGATCCCCAGGTTCGTGAATACCTATTGCATTTCTCCTATAGATAGGTGGGATATATTTTTATAAGGAGGTAACTTTCTTTATATATTTTAAAAAATTGTGTTTATCACAATTTCCTTTTTAGTGAGAAATACATGTCCAGTGATATGAAATAGTTTTTTTAATGTTAGAAGTGTCTAGAAGTGGCTCCCTACTCCACTATCAACATTTACGGAAAAAACTTTCCTAGAATCTGTGATATAATTTTGATCGGAATGGTTGAAAATATAAACTCGGAATATTCAAGTCCAGTACAATATAATAAAAATAAAATGATTCATTCGATACAAAATGTGGAAAAGCGCGAAAGCGGCACAAAGCCCCGATAACTCGCAAATGTCAAATCAAATTACTCCCACAGCTCGTAAGGTAGCCATCCAAATGATAAGCGCTTAATGTACGCTGAACTTACAGGTTCATTTGCATGTTGCTAACGAAGGACCTGTGGGAGGTATTATCGGATATTTAGTTGATTAATGCCGAAATATACATTACTGTAGAGTACGTGAACGAATTAAGATAATTAAATGAATTAACGTTGTTACGTAGCCTAGGTAATCGTGAAAATGATGTCGCAAAAATTATTTTAATGTTTAAAGAATAGCTACCAGATACCGCTCGTGACTTCTGTGACAAGCGCTGAACAATGGATGTGGTTTGTTATTTATAAAATATTATAACGAATAAAATAACGTAACAGTAGTATTTGAACGTAGATTAGCTCATTTTTTTATTTATTTATTTAAACTTTTTATGGACCTTAAAGCTAGGTTGACAAGGTATTTAATGCCTGTAAACATTCCTTACCAGTCAAAAACGGGATGGTGGGAAAATGTACCTAAATGTCAAACTTTTTTTGTCACTACATAATTGACAACCATACACGTCACCCCAACGATACACGTCAATTACCTTACACCGTTTGTAATAAATCCAAGCCTTTGTTTTCCACAACTAATTGCCATGAATATCAATAGTGGTCTCATTTATTTAGTCCAACACAAACGACATTACTAAAGAGCCATTAGTTAGATGATAAACTATTTAAATATGCTTAGGTCAATGTGGACCAAAGGATAATCGTCCGTTTTTTGGTAACCGCTCATTTCTACGAATAGAATTTGAAATTAAATGGTTTTAGTGTTAGTTAGTGAATTTCACTAACTAACACTAAAAGATTTATGTGGACAAACTGACATATTTTATGGGAAATATAATTTATGGAAAACTACAAGCGCGCGTGTAGAGAAAATTTTTCGGTGTGCTAATGTATTATTTTCATGACAAAAGCAATGGCGAATGAGCCTCGGGCAAACAATGTGATACCAGAATTTATGTGACATACCTACCAATCGTTTGTGTGTTCATTACATAACTGTCAGTATGAAATTGTCACACATGGAAAAACCCACCCCGACCCATAGGACCCAAATGACCCAAAAGTAAAATTGACAGTTTTCAAACAAGAGATCAATAAGTAGTTAGTTTTGACATAAAAATCGTATTTTAATTTTTAGGTACCCTACGGACGATTTTTTAAGAGAAATCTCTTTTTTTTTGGCAATTTGCTTGAAATTAAAAGTCGGGTATGACGGCTGCGTGTGTCGCTCGAATCGAAACAGCTACTACGCAACCGGCAAACATCAACATCAAAAGTTGTGGAGAATTGACCAATTCTTAACTAGCTCCGAAAATTGCCGTTGTTTTACCACCTGAAATCACGACTCCAAAGTCCAATATATTTATTTCATCGCCTATTAGTACATAACCGCACCCGTAGGCGCGTTCACAACTGCGGGAGGAAGCTAATGTCGTCCATTTGCGTATCGAGTTACCTTTTAATTGGACTGGGCACGACATTTTTCAGCCGCGATCCGTTCCCGTCATACATCACGCGTGATGGAGTGGGTGCGTACTCGATACAAATTGCCGAGACTTGCTTATACAATTAATAGATCTGACGTGTCGTGCGAGACTACCCTTTACCCGTCTCAGGTTATGAAAGACGAGTGTTAGTTATAGATGTGGGCTATTTATATCCATTGAAATTTGTTGACACTAATAGGTTTATTGCTGTAGTTGGATGCTTTAAAACAAATATATACATTGGTAGACCCTCAGTATCGTATTAAGGAAAAACGGGTTATAATCAGTGAAGTTCAAGGTATAATGAGTGATAAGAATGTTCTCATTAATTGTGATAAGCGTCAATTCATTGATTAAGTTAAAAGTATCAATGATAAAAATAATCAAGAAAAAAAATTTAGATAATTTTAATATCATGCAGAAAATAAAAAGAAATCCTTTTGGAATTGAATGCATCGCAATGCACTGGGTGACAGTGTTACTGTGACAACGTAAGTACCTACTTTAAGAATAACCCTCGTTTAAATCTCTACAATTTTGTAAATGAAGAGCTAAGTAAATTCTTATTTGTTTCTGTCTTATAAAAATAAAAAAACATTATTAAAAAATAAACACAAATGCTCTCCCAAAACTCGATACGAGTTAATAAAGTCATTTTATTTATCCATTTTGATAAGAGTACGTTAATATTTCATTTTCCATAAAGTTTCCCAAATAGTACGCTCGTTTGGCCCCGGGGTGAGATAAGTCGGAACGGTGAAATATCATCATACCATACATTATAAGTAGGTTCACGATTTTCTACGTAGTCGCTCCATTTTACGAAATGTTGATTGTTTTACTTTTAGAAAGATAATTTTGTTTGCAAAATCATCTTTCTCTGTAAATATACGTTAATATTTTTTTATGATAACCTTGTTTTCATACAAGACATAAGACTTTAAAATTAAAAACATATTTTATCTTTTTAACTCTATCCAACAAAAGCTACCGTATAATGATGAATGAATACAAAATTTAAACAAAACACAGTTGTAATGCACAAAGCGTAAAGCTCCATGAAATATTTAAGAGAACAGCGTGCCGCTAGTGGTAAGTATAATGCACATTTTATTTCTACATCTCATTTTCTCTATGACAGCTCGGTTTATGAGAATGGCGGTGTACTCAGTATGCATTGCGGGATGGCAAGATCCTTTTATCTCTAATAAGATCCCAATTCGGATACAGTGATGTCGTGGACTCCCTAAAGTAATAAACTACTGGAGTCGCGAATAGTTACGTTTTCGTTTGCACGAGTGTGACGGCACGCCGGGTTTGTAAGCTCTTTGAGAATATTTTTCGTAAAATTGTTGCAAATCTCTGAGGTTATGATGCTACCAGCATAGTACATCACTTTGTTGGTTTTCAAATTGACTTTCATGTTTTAGCGGTTTATAAAACAGTGTTATTTTTTGCAAAGGAACATTTCACGGGTCGAATAAGTAATTACAGATTGCATTTTCTTACTAGCAAAAAATCTGGGGTTTACAATAAAACATGACTTACGCCTGTATTTTCCCCAAATAACAGGCTGAGATCTGTTTTACACGGACTTTTCACCAGTTATGCGTAGGTTCCAATTACCATACACCACAAATCCAGATTCCAAACTGGTTTTGTATAAGCCAGTAATATTAGGTGCATTCAGACATAAAACTGTACTATCGTGTCGTACCCAACATTGGATCTACACCCGATTGCGTATACGAAATACGTCGAATTTGTAGAACAAATATAAATGGTTGAGGGTAGATCGGGGGTAGATAATTACATTTTTTGATCTTCAGAAGCAGGGGATGACGCCAATGTCGCGTCGCGTATTGTATTGGAAGTGTTTCGATAGTGTCAAAGAAGTGACGTGTGTAAATATAACAAATGAGTATTTTATGAGACCAGAATGTTATTTGTTAGGTGCAAGGGAGGCGGGAATGAGTTTATTGATCTGCCGGGGAACAATAGACGCAATCGAATTCACTATGAGTGCATGGTTAGTTCAAATGATAGTGCTTCTAGTGACAAAACTATATAGTTTTTTAAATGATTGTGATTGCAAAATTAGTTGCCTGCTATATCTGACTTCTGTGACAAGTGCGAAACAGGATAATCGTATAGTAAGGGAACTGGTATTGTTCGGTAATTAATTAGTTTTAAGATAGTTGTAAGCAGTCGTTAGTGTGAACATTTTAGTAGTAGGGACTGATTGTTAATACTTCCTGATAGTACACGTAGGCTGCTTCTAAGCGGGCCATTAGCTTTGCACGTAGTGTAAATCTTTATTTTCTCAGATCCACAGTTAAGATAGGTTTAGATGAATACAAAGTGGCATGCTGTTAATGAAACTGATTGCAAAGCTGTTATTCTGTGAGTGTTATTGTTACGAGAGGTCAAGAAATTAACACCACGCTAAAGTGTATGAAAATGATAAGAATGACCTTTACTATTTAGATGTACTGCTTATTTCTTATCACATAAGTTTATTTCTGCATTTACTCGAAGAAATGCTTTACGCCATATGCTAATGATAGAAACTGTTACGTACACAAATAAAAAAAAAATATTAAAAATATACAAAATAATTGAAAATATACAAAATATGAGATTAACAATGTCTCTCTCAATTGAAAGCCATGCAAAATGGTATCAATACATACAATATACATTACTAACAGCGAAAATAATATGGCAGTTAATAATTCATCAGTTCATTATCATACCTAGAAGCTTCATAACCTCCGCTTGACTGATAAGCACGTTGAGATGCCCGGTTGCCAATGGCAACGCGAGGCAGACCGCCCAGGCGATGACGAGACTTCTGACCGCCATTGCTGCCCGCTGCTGCATCATTTCAATTTCACTTTTGACATCTCAACACTCCTCAATAGTTCTCTCTAATTTTATGTCGTATCCATTGTTAAACCAATAGCCCATTCAAAAAAAGACTATCAATAGTGTCAATATGTAGATTAAGTAATGTAAAAAAAATCACCAAAGTTTAAAAAGATTTTTTTTCCAATAAATTATAAAACTCCATAAGTAATAACATTTTATTTACAAAGTTGAATATTTGAATAAAAACTTAAGACGAACTGATCATTTGATAAAAAAAAAAGAAAATCAAATTGCGCGGGCTTTCGAAATTGGAATTCGCTCGGATACGCGGCGTCTCAGCGGGATACGCGCAAAGCGTCCGCGACACCGCGTCGCACTGCTACGTTCGCATACTACAAGCCAACAAGTTAGTTGCTGACATGCGCACTTAACACCAACCCTCTCCGAGTGTGAACTGCCACTTTTGCACCAAGGTGTTCTTGTGTCATATTGAGGCAAGCGATTTTATCCCTTTTAAGATAGGGAGATAACAACCAGACTAGCGTTGACGTTTTTGATATATTGCTTGTTCCGTGCTCGTTACTGACGTCAACTATAAATAGTTTTATGTTCGAGTATACTGTTGTATGTGAACTTATAATTTTATTTTTTTATTTTATTTTCGTTTTAGATACCTTATCATAGATAAACAAAGCTGTGTTTATTCGACACATGATAAAATATGTTTTTCATGAGACATTTTAGTAATATCATTGTAAGATTAAATGTATTTCATTCATTAATGACCTAAAAAATTGATTTTAAGGAATTTGAACGTGACGTTATAATTTACGCAATAGCAAAATTGTGATGAAATTGTTTTCATATTGAACCAATGGGTTAGTTATTGATTTTAGAACCAACTATTGATTTAGTAAATACTTAGTGAAATAGTTAAATGTAATAAAAAAAATATTATAGAACTTGAAAAATGCAATAGTTTTCCCCTAAAGACATTGTATTCTTCGGATGACATAATGATGAACACATAAAACTATA
>DWIW01000007.1:0-16048 GCA_018248535.1 Hovala pardalina | reverse complement strand
AACTAATGCAATATACATACATATATAGAAATTTTCATCAAATGTTTGTCTCGAGTGGTGATCGAACCCACGACCTCAGGCGCGGTTAAGTAGTTTTAATACGACTACGCCAACCGGCACATCATCAAATTAAAATAATTAAAGAAGATAAAAAGTACTCATGGTAAAAACATTTAAAATTATTTGATTAATATTTACTGATTAAAGTAATAAAGGATGACTTGTAACTTATCCACTTAATAAGAGCACTGTCAGCAAAACAACTTACGTTTTTTCCTTCTTATAACACCCATTTCCCGTCTAAAACCGGTACAAGATTCCTTCCAAAAGGGGCTAATCTAGTGACAATCGACAAGCACTCGATATACGATATTATTATAAAAGGCCACAGCGTTCAATCAATCAACTTTGCACCGGCTAATCTGCCTAGAGCATTTCGAAACGGTCATTGTCCAGTCTCAATAATAGACTTAAATATCAAGCGTGTGTATGAAGAATTAACGTCGTGAGATCGACGGCCGTGATTAGAGTGCAACTCGTTGAATTCGAGTAACGATCGGGTGGTGCATTACGTGGCCGTACCAAAACAAACTCGATATAGACGGCACCGAACTACCAAACTGTGCGCACAGTGACGCGACGTGCGTACGCGCAGCCCGGGGCGCGTGCGTTGACGGAATGCGCGGCAACCACCGCGAGATGGAGAGGCTGTGGCGCCGGCGCCCGCGCCCGCTTCCTCGCCGCTCGATTAAAAATAGAAAGTCACAACCTGGCCCCGTACACATACCCGACTCCTTTTTATTTTTACCCTCGCGTTACCTGCCCATTATGTGCTACGATAGATCCCATCAATATTGCAGTGCTTGAATTGAGAGAATCGCCCGGCTTGAGCACTTTCGTTTCTCTATACGCGCAAGTGTACGCACAACGCATATACCTGCTGATGTGTGTAAAAAATTACAATTTCAAATCGATTTTTTTGTTTTTAGAAATAAAAATTCGATTAGTCTTACTTAGTATCTTCATTTCATAGAAGCAAATTGAACAAAGAAACGATATGTGTAAGCTCTACGTGAAAAATAAATAAAAGTAAATGCAGAATAACTATAGGCAGAGATAGATATGAGATGACTAACTTGTTCATTTACTATTAAGTACGTACTTGATTGTTAAAGATTAAATGAACTTTGCAATAGGACCGATGGACCATTTCATTGAACCCATGTGCGTGATGAGATCATTACTAAAAAAATACAGTACATCTTAGTGATACGAGTATTTTCCTCAATAAAAAATATACGTAAGAGTAAGTTGTATGAAAAGACCTAAAGGATGTAACAGCAAACAGTAACTGCAACTTTCTTGAAAACCTTTGGAGTGTCTTCAAAGGGCTTTTATTTCACGGTCTAATATTTGTTTTTCAACCACACAGAAATCATAAATCGATTCTCTCAAAATGCTAACAAACAATACACTCTAAACAGAAGATAAATATTAAAACGTATAGAGTAATTATACGCGAACAATGCCGCAGGCAAGTATAGTTAATAATACAAACATCGTAACGGCATCGTCATAGTTAATAAATAGTGGAACGTATTAAGATCATTAGAATTGCTAATAAGCTTAAGTTAAATCTATACAGTAATCGGTGCTTCTTAACCGAAATTTACATAGTGACATTTTGGTAAAAGTATTCAATATTTGCCTCTTACTTCTGTATCTGTACCGAGGCTTACGGTGTAATGGCATGGATCAAATCTGGACCAGTTTATTATGTTACAAATTAATACAGTGTAAAATACTTCAACGATAACAAACATGGTATATATATTTGATTACCATATGGTAGGTATTCCAGACTTCCAGACAGAAAGTTGTTCAATCTAATTGCTCAATTCCTTTCAATTAAGCCAAGTTAATTCTAGGGGGTATGGTAAGTCGGCAGATAACAAGTCGACCTACCAATTTGCAGCGAGCAAGAGAAAATTAGAAACCACAAAGTGTACCGGGATGTGGCTTTCAGTTAACAGCAGATTATTAGACAGGACCCGGGCGATTAAGGCTTTCCAATAGCCGTCAGACCGGCGATCTACATATCGACTCGGCCCGGGCACCAGCGATCGCCGATAAAAGATATGCAAGGATGCCAATTATATGCAGAACGCGTCAAAACGTACGCCTGGACCTACTTTTATTGCTATAATCACAATAATATAAACTCGTTCTGAAATAATCAGTTTTGCTTTCACGATGATGTAGCAGGTAAAGAATTTTGCAGGCACGTTATTCCGTGGGTGTATCAAGAGATCGGTCGAGTGCTAAACAATCGAACTAAGGCGCGGACACAAATTAAAATGGAAAATAGAGAATCACATACAAGTTGAATAACTTAAAAGTTAATTAGCGATCATGTTCGCGGGGTATCGTATCCGCGGTCGCGCTTCAATAGCTCATTTCACAAGTTCACTTTCATGATCGGCGTATGAATGCCCGCGGCACGGATGTAAACCGCAATATACCTTTCCTGCGCCCGCTGATTGTCTATATCGCATTTGTGCGGTTTTAGCTGCCGGCCGGCTCGAAAGCGGATATACCTGGGCTAGGGCAAAGAGGATCATTAAGCCGAGATTGATTTAGTTAGACGAATGGAAAGAATTAGAGGAGAAAGGTCCGAAGCCGGCAAAGGTTACAACGTGAATAGCATATCCAGATTAGTCGGTCGAGATAATATACCGATGTGAAAATGATAAATTATGACGTATACGAAGCAGTAATTTAAACCTTTCAAATGAACATATTTCACCGAGCTAATTACTAGAGCACTCATAACTGCGATATTCATTAAAACCTGAAAGCTTTACGCTGTTAATTAATATGAGAACTTGTTTAGTACAGAGAAAAAATGAAAGGTCCAGATTCAAAAGTAATTAAGGTATGGTGAGCGGTGTTTTTGTATACATCATAATAACATCTAGCAAATTCCATTCTATGACACTAATTTATGGCTTCGAAAGTAATACCTGACCAATTACTTTGTCACTTGATTGACAGAACCATAATGTGGCCAATAGAATGTTATAGAAATATTTTTGTCTAAATGCTTTATCATGTCTCATGCATAATAATAGAGTGGTCAGTTCGTGGCGAATGGAGTTAATATGCGAGTACTTACGTCAATCTTAATTCAAAATCTGATCAAGAAATAAATTAGAACATTACGATAATAATAATGTATGGGTAGGGCGTTCCTTTCTATTTGAGTCAAACGAATTTTTTCAATCATCTCCGGAATTTACTTCTAAATATTGATGTATTTTATTGAGGCATGTTTATGAGATGAAAACCAACTATAGAAAACAACTATTGATGAGCAACTATGAGATTAAGATGACTTTTCACTTTGTTCTTTTGTGATCGCGAGCAGTAACGGTAGCAGATAAATCAGTGAGCTACTGGATGTCGTGAATAGGCCGGAGACGGCATTGGGAACAATTTTGTTACGTACAAACTATAGATATAATACATAGGTACTTAAGATGACTTAAGATATGACTAATGTATCGTTGAAGTAAGTCAAGGTGAATTGTAATTCGATAATTTTTTAAAATGAATTGTTTAACGAATTTCATTAGTTAGTAAAGAGAAGCGTTAGAAGTGGTCCATACCTTTGTATGAACTATCAGAAATTTATACAGTCCGGTAATCAATCGAAGACATATTTAAAGCTGCCTAACATTTTTAACATTAAAAATAAAGAGTTCTCGATTAAAGTAATCTTTGAAAACAGCTATGACCGCTGCTATTCTGCTAGACGCAACACGCTTTAATGAACATTTCAGGCCGCGTATAAAACAAATAATTACCCACCTACTAACTCCAGCACGTGCTTGTCTAAAAAAAAACACGGAACAATAACTCCAGCCACGAATGGGCTTAATGTAAAACCAGAATCAATTTTGTTCAGCCAGTCTCCCATAATTGGAAAGGAAACAAAGCAACACGACTCGATAGAGTAGCGAAACAGCCCAGTCGGATGCAAATAGAAATTAAATGTAAATATAACGTTATTCGCGGCGAAGCTGTGAGTTCATCGGTGCCAATCGTGTACGTCTGCTTTTGTATCGGGCATCGGCGCACGAAGTCGGTCGGCGCAGCGCTCGCGGACCCTCGCGCCGTGCAAAACAAAACAATCAACAGTATCGGATCGGTACCTTCATTCCACACAAATTTGCAACATACACATTTTTATTTCTCGCAAATTGTTGGTGAAAGATGCATTGTATTGAAACTACCTGTATGTTCTAACATACCTGATACGTTTTCTTTTTTGTTCCAGGGCGAAACCTATCAAAGTCGACAAAATACCGGGTTATGTGGGATTACCCACCCTGCGCTTATTGCACGGTTCTGGGATCTCAACACACTGTGCAGGCTCTACCGCATTTAAGGCTCTATGCAGCCAAACACACACTATTCTTTCCCGAGGTCGCTGACCTATCGGGTCGAGCTCCCACTCAAGCCGCCCACAACCCCGAAATCCCCTGGAGTCGTCTCTTACGACAGGCAGAGGATACATATCTATCTATATTTCAACAGTTCAACTTTCAGAAGTGTCTCAATATCCTCTAGATTAACGTAGTCGGTATTTTCAATAGAAAAACTTGCCTACGGTACCTCCTTGTCGCATCACACATTTTCTAAAACTGTTATTCAGGTATTATTTCAGGAAGTATCGATGGCGTCTTGCCCAACAAAGAGAACAAACAATTTCTAGCATTTGGAAAGCCACCGTTTGACATTAAGTTTATTCTGCATTGCACGGTGCACTATCGAAAGCGCATCCGTTATATTTGTTATAATCCAGTCGGGTTACTGTAGACAACCTCCACGGATACAAGTCTTGTACTTTCTATCTGATAACGACAATGGAATAACGACATTATGGTTATATTCGAGCGGATCGCTCAAGTTTTCTATCTTTTGTTACGTAACTCACTGTTACAGATTTGGCATTATGTAAAGTTTATTAAATAGTATTATCTAATCTGATCAATCATCTATCATATTTTCGTAGTATAGAAAGTCTCAAATATTATAATATGAATTGTCTGAAATCGATCCAATTGGGGTATACATAATTTAAATTTAAATGCATTGGGAGAGTTTCGAGTTATATGACAGCTTAATTTGTCGACAAATAAAGTAGCAAAATAGCCGAAAGTAAGCCATATAGTCGACGAAGTAGCGACGCCAAGGCATCGGGTAAACAAAAACAAATTCGATGTCGATGTCGACCTTCGAAAACCGGTTCATGCACATACCAAAATCTGACATTAGAAATATCAGTGGATGCAAAACCGTAACGGTGCTTTTATTAGGATACATTTATAAAAGTTTTTATTTATGAACGCACGACTAAATTAAATAAACAATCACTCACAAACAATTCATCATCATACTTAACTGTTACTAACAAGTAAAATGGCATTTGATCAACGATAAAAAAACAACAAGTTTTATTCAGTATTTATTCTAATGATTTATGTGTTATTAACCCTAACAAAAAATAAAGAAAAATGGCTTACTTGCTTTAAAGGTGAACTCCATTATCGAGCACATGATACCGCGTACCACGGACTTGGTTACCGCCATTTGGCAAATTTTTCGAGCGAACGGGTCGGGAGTATTACTCATAAACGAGGTGTCTTTAAAAGGGGCTGTAACGATAATAACGCGGCGTGAGGTGGCCAGGGGCGGACCACCTGTACCAGTGTGGTTCATTAGAGCGAACAACTAAGGGTGACGACAAATACGATACTTTGTCGCTTGCCCATCTGCCATTATATCATAAGTTCGCATACTACCTGCATTACAACAGTAAATAAATCTTAGAATTGATATTCATTTGATCGGTTAATAAGTGTGTTATCTATTACTTGTAAGTGCAAATTGATGAAATAATAGCTAAGTAAATAATGTGTTCCCAAAGAAATGTTAAGTTTGCGACCGGCCTTAGTGCATGGAGAGAGTGCCATGGTGCTATTGTTATCCGTCCTTAGGGAGGGTTAGCCTACATCTCGTCCTAGTTGCGCACACACGCATTCATATGAACGTAGAAATAACAAGAGCTCTTTGATTGACATTATACTGTCTTCCATACGTCAATGTTTGTGAGTATGATAATGGAGAAAGAAATTTGTTAAAAAATGTCTTTACGTGCATAACAATTAATCATTAGAAACTATAATTATCGTCGAACGTTTTCAAGTAAACTTAGCTGCGTAAGCTGAAAGTGAAAATGTATAAGATAGAGTGACTACAGTATTAGACTTCTAGTTGGTTTCCATTTAAAACAGCTTTCTAAAGCTATTTCCACCGTATGTAAATCGTTTCACTTTAATAACATTTAAGTCAACCAACGCAACAAACAAACTGAACAGAATTTAATCAGTCATGTAGTAATGTATAACTTACCATATCCATATCCAAAAACGACTGGTTGCTGTTCGCTTATCCGTACACGTCTTATCCCAGATCGTGCTGGTAACGTGTAATGTCCGGACTCCGGTACGTTCCGTCCACGATCATAGCTCATGTGTCCGCTTGACATCGGAATGTCTCTCGCTGGTTCATAGTACGAAGCATTCGTACGTGGCAGTGTGCCGTATATTTGACTTCTCGCATCATGATTGTACGAAGCCGATTCGTATTGGGGTTGAAGAGGATATTGTGCCGGAGTTTTTTGATATCTGGCCTCTCCGTAATCGATGTACGGATTGCTTCTATCTCGAATACCATATTTGTTAGTGGGCGGTTGTTCGTATTGATTTAAAACTTGCAAACTTTGTGCCGGATACCCATATTGATGTGGTTGTCTCCGGTACTTGTCTAGAATTACAAATGGTCTATTCTGAGGTTGTCGGTAACGGTCTGTGGTAAAAATTTCGCTTACAGGCAAAGCTGGAGTGTTATTGCTCGCGTTGCTTCGGTTGCTTCTAGTGCTGCTTCGTTCGCTGCTCCGTCCCAACGAACCGTCTCCGCGTACACTCAGCTTAACTTCCAGTCTTTTGTCTTTCATAGTTTCTTCTTATGCACTTATCAAATCATAATAATCATCGAACAGTTTCACTACGTCTTTACAGTGAACCGTATTGTGCTCCGACATTTAGATGCTTGGAATAGAAAGGCTTACACACATTCTAACAAATTAATTGTAAATTATGATGCTTTATTACTGCCCAGCGAAATAACGCATCATGCTAAGAAAGCAAGATGGTTACAACATTATCCATGACAGATGACTAATGACCTCGGATGTAATAGTTAATGACCATAAGTCCGCGAACAAGCTTAGTGCTGTCGAAGTTAATTGAGGTTAAAAGTTTGTCCGTAACATCGCCCGTCGTCGCTTAGACAAAAGTTCTGTCAATTCGCTTAGCAGGCGGCGAGCCGTCCTGACGCGAACAATACAATTTGACAGGAGAAAATTCCGATGTTGATTCGTGAGATTCGTTCGTGTACCTACTCGCCTCTATCGCCCGATGTTCGACGTTTCATTTTAAAATTTACGTTCCGGATTATGATTCTATTTTATATTGCATAGTCGTGAGAGGTAATGTTTCTCATTGGCATTTTATCACTTGAAATCCCAAGACCTGGCACGACTTGATTTGGTTATAATAGGTTACGTAAAATAACTTGAATATTTTATACTGGCACTAATATAACACTAAAACTGAGAAGTAACTGTACGTGTATCACATTCAGCAAATGAACGACAATGGATCACTGTAATACTCGATACTCTCGACTCGTCGTTATTGGAGAGTTCCTGGCCACCATCCTATTGTGCCTCGAGCGGCTCTTTATTATTGGATGTGATAAGATAACGCAGACAGTTCAATAGCAGTGGATATATTATTATCAGTGCACAGAGTGAATATCTAAGTGTCCGTGGATGGTCAATTCGAACATAAAGCACGTTTTATTACTAGTCCACAACCACTAGAAGAAAAAATTAGTATGTTATGCACATGCCAAATGTTGTAGTCGTTTTGAATATATTTAATTCGACCTTGACTACTTCTATATGCAGTTCTAGTATCTTAGTCACGATTTAAGTATATTAATAACATGTATGACTGTTATAAAAAAAGAAATATGGGTTGGTGCAAATTGTTGTAAGTGTAACGGTTCATTAAAATTGACCAACATGTGTTGCCTAAATCGAAATGACTAACACCTCACATTAATATTGGTAACTATTAACAAGCTCACAAGTGGCTGTGGCCACTCAAATAACTGCATCATTTTTTATTTACAGAAGCCACTTATTTCACGTATAAATTAAATAGACGTTTTGTGTGTCCTATAAAACAATTTGACCTGATTATAAATCGTGAAGAATTTTATCTACAAGTGGTCCTATCAAAAGGGCGCGGTATTTCGTTCAAAAGATACAGCTGTTGAGAACGAAATGATACTTTGTACTTATGTCAGCAGAAATTTCAAACAATTGTAAGTATTACTACGGTAGTAAAGTACCATAACAAAGTTTATGTTCAGTTTTATTTCGGTATAGACCCGCGAACTCTGTAAGCCGTGATAGCCTAGCGGTTAAACACACTACATTAATCGAAAGTTCGTGAGTTCGATCCCCAGCAAGGGGAGGCTTTTCGAAGGTGTGTGAAGTCCGCCAATCGGCACTTGGCCAGCGTGGTGGACTAAGGCCTAAATACCTCTCATCCTGAGAGGAGACCCGAGCCCAGCAGTGGGACAACATGGATCGTGACGAAGTATGTATTAGGCCAATTTTTTTAACAAATATGTTTACCACCAGGTCCTATGTTATCTGATGTCTACACACGGCACATATCCAGACTCCGAGCTGCTACCGGACTTTTAAGGTCAGTAACTACCTAGATAGGCGAACAGAGGGTTGAAGCCTCGGCACGCCCACAGATTTTTCTAAATTACGTGCGTACTGCAAATGTCAAAAAATAAGTTAAATAAAGGGTTCATTTCTTAGTAAACTTTATTACACAATTTACCTTATTATAAAAAAATACAACTGGAATTAGTTACATACTATAAAATAACACTTTATCCCTTATACTCCAAGTCGTATAACATTCTAAACGATTGGAAACTAATAATCAAGACGATTTTTCACTTTATTTTAAATGTTTTCTAAAGCTGATTTCAAAATATATGAGACTAATTTAATTTAAATTAGGTAACCCATCAGGTCAGGAAGGCTATTTTGAAAATTATACCCAAAAACACTTTTTATATCTTCTCAGCCCAATGCTCCTTGCGAGTTGCAAGTGACTACTTGGTCCAATCATCTTGCAGCAGTTTCGTGCGATTCTGTAGCAGGCTGGTGCAACGCTGTAACTCCTGCTGCACTGCAGCCAACTCCTGCTGCATCTGCTGCGAGCTCAGGGGGATGCTAGGGATAAGAATTCAAGTTCAAATGACTATTTATTATGACTAAAGTATTTTACATTGTTTAATAATAATGGAGTGCCTCATTGATCTAGTGATCCCAAATGCGAGTGCTAAAGTCTTGAGTTCGATTCCCGCGTCGAGCAACGAGCTACGTTTTCTATCTAATACGTGGGACATTATCATAACTAACTGGCTTTATCGACATAATATACATGAGGTAGGAGGCTTACTTAATTTTTTTAAACATTACTTACGAATGTGATTTCTTAGTCCGGCCGGGCACCCGTTGCTCTCCGGCGGACAAAACTTCTGCTGAAAGTATATAAAAAGTTCATAAAAATTATTATAATATTAACATCACCATTACACAATTCATGATAATTCCTATTCAAGGAATGCCTTTTCATGACATCAATGGATTCTGTTTTAAAGTCTGTTGAACTAACCAACTTGTCAGAAACGCCCAAAAAATGTGTATGTATTAAGGAAAATAATCTTATATATTGTTCATATGTCATGTTATTGTTAAGTTCATTAAACGGTCCGTTGTACACGTCAAAGTTGCTTGTAACATCGACAGTAGTAGAAGATAATATCTTCCATACCGGTGCGTCCCTTGGAGATCCTGGCGGCTCCCTATATGCACATACTGGCTGCCGAGGGGTTTTATAGTAAGTAAAAAATAATAGGCTGGCCTCTACACCCATAAAGACCACCCCCCTCCCTCAAAAGGAGGAAGAGGAATCTTCTAGACTTGTGTGTGATATATTAATAATAATAATAACCATTAACCTATTGCATACAGTTGTAGTCATGCTCAATATACACCTACTAAAATTAATATTCTGGTAAAAGCTGTTTACCTGTAATTGGTTTTACATGTATCTTAAATGCTTAGTTTTCAATCATGTTTGTACCCTATTAAAAATAAATAGAAAATAGACTTACTCTCCTTGACGCAGGGCAGCTCGCCCTCGCTGAGCGAGCCATAGTCGGTGGTGGTGTCGCGCGATTCGCGCTCCTCGCCCGGCGACCGGTAGGTGGAGCCTCGCTCTGGAAAGTCGCACAACTTACAAACAATATAAGACTACTAATATAGGTAAAACAAGAGTAGAAGCTGGCAAGCAACACTTACAAAAGACTATATAATAAACCAAATTAATGAAAAATGTATAGTGGATCAACATACCATATTTCTCCGACGGTAACTCGGAGAGGGAAGATATTTCACACTCCGTACTGTTCGGAGACGGCTCGCGGCGCGCTTTGACATACGTTCGCGATCGACTGATTGTGGGAAAAGTGCGCCCATGCAACTTGGTTACAGAAGCGTTATAGAGAACATGCTTCACATCGGCTACATGCAAACTAATATTATCTGGGACAGATGACATTTTCCCTCCTATTTTATTCCATTCCGCATCTCGTGTAACATCATTGTTTCGTTTTGTTTCTAATGTATACGTGTTTGCTAATTTTGAAGTCACATCATTGTCTTTGCCATCTTTACGCACAGAGTAAGTACCGTCGCTAGAGTCACTATTCGTTTGATTTGGATTTATTTTGGAAGTGTGAGGACTATTACTTGTACTCTTGATTTCATTTCCTACATGACGATTTTGTTCATCTTCATTATTTTCCTTAATACCTCCTGTAGCACCTTTGTTGGGAGTTATTTTTGCATTTTTTGTTATGTTACCTGCACTATCGACTTTGTCAGCGTGGCTAAGATTAACATTAGAATCGATGGGTATTTTCATGGATTCTCTATCGAATATATAAAAACTATCTAAATTTGCATTCCTATGTTCATCGAGCGAACCTGTTTTAATTAGATATCTATCGGTTATAGATCCTTTCGGAGAATCGAAGCTGCGACCAATATTATGATGCGTGTCATTCGTCTCGCGACTTTTTTCTTTGCTTTGTCTTCTAAAACGTTTAAAGCTTTCCCTGCGTTTACTTTCCACGTTTATATTGGGTTGTTGTTTTTCAGCTAAATTCTCCTTTGCTTCCTTATAGGACGTTTCGGTTTCTGAAGTTACTTTCTTTGGGCTGGTTAGTTGGCTTTCTTCAGAATGTATATCACTTTTAAATTTATTAATTTCTTTATGTATTTCATGCCTTTCTTTATGTAATTTATTCTCGGTGATCACTAAGTCTGTACTTTCAGATAAAATAATTTCCTCACTGAAAAAGTAAATATTGGATAATTAAAACTCAAATTTTGACTATAATATTACAGGAATATTAAAACTAATAACACTTACTTTTGTTGTTTGCCCGTCAGCCTCTGTTGACTTTGGTACTTTTCATCATTGCCAGGATTGTTGAAAATTTTCTGTCAAAAAAACAAACAACTTAGTAACCAAAAGAAATCTAATTATCAAACAAATGCAAACATACAATAATTATCAACTTACATTGTCCGATTTCATGTTGTTAATTTGATTTTGTAGATCAGCTATCTTTTCCAAGAGCAGTTGGTTTATGTGGGTCGGAGACTGAAATAAGAAAGCATAATTGAGATAATCTATTCGAGATGGTCCTTCACTATTCATGAAAGACCAACTATTAAATTTATCACAACTAACATTGATTATAATAAAATGGTCTTTGATGGTGAACGACTACTTTTCGTCCAAATACTTACTTTGTTATCCTCAAGTTCCTGGCTCTTATTAACGTCCGTATATCCCGAGTCATCTGAATGTCTAATCGACTCGTCGTGCGGACTACCGGGTAGCTTAGTGCGCACTGCCGGCTTCGGTCTGTATGGAGACTCTGGGACAACTAACTGAAATAAATCATTGCTGTCAGCAATATCATAGTAAAATTATTTCTCATATGAATGTCAAAACGAAACGCCACAATGTATATTGACAAGATGGATTGAGCTAAAGAAACAGGATCTTGACCTTCACACTAGCAAGATGGGCCTCCACAGCACCAGCGACTCGCCTCGAGGCCTCCGCGGCCCTCACCCTCAGTTCCAACTCGGCTACCTTGCGCCGCTCTATTGATAGCTCAATGCTCAGCTCATCTGCAATACAACAGGTTTGTTTTTAATTTACTATCTTACTATATACAATATAGGAACCTCGTAACCTTTCTAGTCGGGAATTCATGGGATCAATCTCCCTGTGAATGTCTGCGTTATATTGCAGAGTTCAACCTTCGAGAACATTATGGAGACAGCTTCATCGTTACAGCAATGTTAACACCAATACTTGTCCAGTACTTGAACCAATATATGTCACTATTTTTTAATAGTAGCATAATTCATTGGACGCTTTTTATAGAAAGCCTCACCGCAGCGCATCTCAGCAGCCGCCAGCCCGCTCCTCAGCTCAGTGGCCTCCCCCCGCGCGGCGCGCAGGCTCTCCCCTCTCGCCGCCAGCTCGCTGCGCACGCGCACGCTCTCTGTGCGCAGCTCGTTCAACTGCTGCTCGAATTGCGACGCGCGCGCCAAGTGCTCCTCGTTGCACCGGACCAGCTCCTGAAAGCATTAAGCAATCGGCATCTTCATTAGTTTATCTAAACGAATACAACCAACAAATAGATATAACTTTACTTGGTAAAAATAGTAATAAGTTTAACGATTGTGCTCGTTTGTCTAGTGGTCGCCACATATTTTTTCTAGCTATTCGCACTGAAGCAAAGTTGGCTCGTTAGAAAAGTTGTATAGATGAAGTGTATATACCTCTTGTAAACTCTCATTTTTCTCATTCAACTCTTCAATTTGATTTCGACATTTATTTTCGACGCAGAAATCGTACTGGACCCCTCTGCAAAATATTTTAAATTCACTTTTTTACCAAGTTTAAGACTACTATTGTAAAAGAAAACTAATTTTATAGAAGAACTTACTTTTCATGTGAGATAGCATCATTATCAGTTCTAGAAGACGTAATATCCCTGAAACAGTCAAGTATGAGGCTCAAGACTCAACGCTTCAATTTATACCTCATATTATCACAACCCTTATATTTGTTCCACTATGCTCCTCAAAAAAGAGGAAAGTTCATTACGTTGTCTAATTGTGGATTATCAAACTCTCCTCTGAGAACATTATGGAGCCCTCTTAGCTTGCAGATTTGCTCGTACTTTCACGGTTAAAGAATATAAATTTTTATCAATAATAACAAAAGCATACAAATAATAATATACTCACTTATCTAAATATTGACTAGAAGTTACTGCAGTCCTCAGGTTAATCTCGCTTCTTTTTGAAATCAGAGCACTTGTGGAAGCATTTCTGGCAACACCAACACAAATACATTAGAGCTAATCCACAAAACACAAGTCATACATTTTTACTAGTATTAATTTCAACTAAGGATTCTTGGATATTTCTCTTTTCTCTTACATATATCTTTCTGTCCAATATATATAAAGAAATCAACAAGACTTATGCTATACATACTTATTTAAAATGATTTGTATAACTATAAATATATGGTATATATTATTATATACCTAACCTATTAAATATATTTCAGGGCCTGCTTCATACTATACTATGATTTTTTTAATATGTACAAAACTTACTTGTTACTACACCTATTGCACCTGGATGTTGACTGAAACGGACTTCTCTTTAGGAATTGTTTTGTAGAGCATAGTCTTGTGTTTAGCTCACGGATCCTCTCACTGAGATGCTGATTGGACCGTCTCAATTCAGCTATACTGAAATACATGAAGTTATTAAAAGTAAAATAGTCCTCACACTAACATATGCTGACTAACTAGTATTCCCTTTTTAACATTTACTAACTGAACTAACAATCCCAGTTTAGTTGTACGGTGCTGTTCCGTATTTGTCACATATGTCATTGGTGGTAGTAGATAGGTGGAGCTTTATATTCGTTACTATCTTAATGAATAAAAATATTTTAAATGATGCATCATGCATGCATCCATGTTTACATGATGCATGATAATCATGTTTGTTCATCAGTATTTCAAATAAGTGGGTACTGCCCAGTGGACACTTCAGGAATGCAGATATTTTTTTTTACTTTAGTACATTTAGATATTCAATATCTAGATAAATACATTTAAAAATGTACTGCACAAGTAATATTTCTCACCAATTTTTCTGGTCATTAATTACAGCTTTGCTGCCGCAGCATTCCTTAGGTTCTTTACCCAAATAATTCTTCTGTAATGATGTTAACCTCTGGATTTTAGTTGAAAGTACCTTTATTTTATCACTCTGACTGTTGATAGTTGTCTTAAGGTGCAAATTTTTCTCCAATAGTGTATAGTAAACATCCTCTAACTCTTTCTTATTCAGTTTAGATGGGCAGATTCGGCAAAATTCTGCATAAAGATTATTGAGTCAAAAAATAGAAATAAGAAAAATTATGTAAAACAAAGCACTTGCCGAGATTTCAATTATTATTATCATTTATCATATACTACAAATAAGCAGCAAATTAACATTTCCTTTTTAATAACTGGTAAACCATACCTTTTGCCGATCGAGCTGAGTGGCTTTTACACATATCACGCCAGTTTTCTTTATCATTCATTTTAAATTGTGAGGCGATACTTAATTCTATAATTTGAATGCCACAAATGTATTAAATAAAATTGTAATACACGAATTTCGTAGCGGCTTCATGACTGTGTTTAATTGTAAAGCAGTATTATGTATCTTCATTTAGGCTACTAGAAATAAATATAATTAACAGGTAAGTAAATTAATAAATGAAACACTTCACTAAAACTAGAAATATTATGAATTATGCCGCCATAGCAACAAACTGGTGTCAATCAGTCAGATTATGACAGTAGTCAATGTTGCCATTACTTAAATAACGTCAGATTTCGTTTAATTTTCAATCGCCATCGATTGAAACTAACCTAACTTCCTTCGATGTTGAATGTTTTATTGGAATATAACAGCGTAAATAAGTAGGAAAATAAACATTCTTCGACTGAACATTATTTTTATTTAATCAACAAATGAACATTTATTTAGGTAACATATAGACGTGAATTCTTAATAACTAAGCTATGAACAAACCTCATTATTATGGCTGTTCTAAGTAGGAAATATTTTAAAGAGCGAGTAATGCTTACCACCACAGAGACTGCTTGGAGGGTATTTATCTAAAGAACCAAGTGTTTGAAAGAATCCTTTTTTTCAAAATACCTTAATACCTTCAATTTAACGATTCATACTGAAGATAGTAAATACCTTCATGTTTATAAATCGCCCCATAGTGCTATAAATCTAACGATTTGGAAATATTTTAAGGTTATTATTTAAAAGTAATAATGAAGTATGAAGTTACAGAATTCTTAGGACATCCAAACGGTCGACGGACAATTGGTCGTCCAAAATACCGTTACCGTCAAGGCTGATCTGCACGAGCTACGAGCCGAGAACTGGCAAGAAACTGCGCACAACAGGAAAGAATGGCATAGTCTCGTGTCGTAACCGTTGGCCAAGGCTCACTTTAGGTCGCTGTGCCAGTAAGTAAAAATGAAGTTCATCTATTAAACAGTTTTGACGTGACAACGTCTATTAAATTGGTTAAGGATAGGGCGCGCGTGCAACTCAATGTCCCGTGATCTAGGTGGG
>DWIW01000006.1:0-16136 GCA_018248535.1 Hovala pardalina | reverse complement strand
CCATATAAACTTCAAAGTTTAAGTTGAAGTTCTTTTGTTTTATAAAACTATAATATTTGTTGGAGAAAGGTACGCTTTTCGATTACTCTAGCAACATGCGTGGCCTATATAAGGCGAGGGATCAAAGACCTTTTTTATAACTTGTCTCATTTCCATCATGTATTTACACACCTCTGACTACCCCCTTTACAGAATTCAGGCGTGAGTTATTTTATAGTTAAACTTACTTATGTTTTTTATTTTTCTTCTTCCAGTTTACCTTCCAGCGGGTCTCTGGCAGGACGGAATAGACGGCTCCCTTAGAAAAGGCAGCCGCTGGATGCACGAATACAAAGTACCCATGGATAAGGTCGCCTACTTCATCAGGAAACCAGACGACATGAGGTTTTAACGAAACCATATTGCTAGTGAGCTGATTATTTGGTACTAGAGAATTGACCTTATTACCGGTCAGCTGAGCAATAAGTACGCGGAAATAAGTAATTTCTAGTCAGCTGAGTCAGTTATCGTTCGTTATTAGTTCGTGAAAATGAATCTTTTATTTGAAAATTAACGTTAATAAAATTATGACCCGAGAAATAAATAGCTAAGTATAGTAATGAAGTATTTGGAATTATAATTTAGCTATATATTGTTTATTTCTTATGTTGAAGAGCATATGTTGTGATTAATAAAATAGGCTTTTGCTTGATTGTCAAATACCCTACATGTGAGCATCTACATCTGCATGTGTGTGTGTATGGGTGTGGGTGAGTTTGTGTGTGTTTTCGCGTGTGCACACACAGTGTGCATGCGTGTGTCGTATGTAACATAATATAATTTTATGTTGATGTCGATGCCGTTATTTAGTTGTCAAGTAGCCAAATATTCTTTAATTTAAATACATTTTAAGGCGTAATGTTTATAAAAGTTTATCTTAGCAAGGCCTGTAAGTGCAATAAAGTCAACAAAATAATTTTCATACGAATCATTCCATATCTTAATATTAAAATTACAATATATATAAGTAATTTAAGAGAATAAATGCATTAATTAACATAATAAAATAACTTTGAAGTTATCATTTATTCTTAGTATTAAATTTAAAAAAAAACTGTCCACATGTTCTGTCCAAATTATAATTATGACGTGATTTAGAAAATTTAAATAATTAAGTTTAATCTGCTCATTAGGATTCTTACGAAAATCATTCCAATCATAATTAGTTAAAGTTATTAATTCTATTTTATCCATAATTTTTTTTTAAAAGTCGCAATGCGGCTGCTATCTAGAGGTTTTGGATTCAATTCCCGGGTCGGACAGGTTTCTTAAATCAATTGAAATTTCCACAGCACACCACCATATTCAATGGAACATCATTATAAATGGTTAAAAGTGTGCGTCATAATCTCCTGCCAACCCCTTTGGGAAATATCGGAGTGAGTTATGTGTTTGAATTTTGAGGTGGAGCGAGTGAATGTACACTTTTAAACGATCTTATATAAATATGAAAATATTATTAATTATATATATTTCTTATTTCATATATTTTTAAAATATTTAACTTTTTCCATCGTACATTTTACAATCTAGTCCTGTCGCTATTGTATCCATACATAATCAAGACCTACAATAGTTTAAATGTTATTTTTATAATCATTTCACTTACTATTTATGTAATGTATTTTTAAGTTGCTTTTTATCAATTAAAACTGATTTTATTTTGATACAAACGTGTAAATTTTCTTAAGTGTTTACCTAGATATACCAAAAAGTGCCTTAAATTTTATAATAAATCGATTGTTTACATATTTTTATATTATATATGTTAGTTACTATCTGCTATATTTTACAATGAGTCTTATGGGCTGCTTTTATAAGCGTACATATTATCATAGTTGAATTATATATGTTGTCTAAAAATTATTGTCTGTTAACAGTATAATGTTAGTTAAAAAAAATTACAAGTAACGATGTGCAGAATTTTTAATTTGTTCGAGATTTTTTTGTAAATACCTTTTATTTAAAAATGATAGTCACAGGCTAAAATGCTAAAAATGAATAATTGTAAGAAGTATTATAAATGCGTTTACGAGTAGTAGTGCCTATTTTAAAAATGATTTATCAATAGAAATTAACATTACCAGCGAGTAAGATAGTCTATGTTTTATCCCCGTATTCCAACTGGAACGTGAACTATGCGGGGGAAAGCTCGGGACGCTCCTAGTTTGAAATAAACGTGATTACATAAGATCACGGAAAAGACAACTACATGTAAGCAACCGGCAAACATCAGTGTAATCAAGTCAGTATGAAGAGTTGTAGCGAATTGGCCATAACTTAATGAGAAGATTGTAAGTTCCGCATACAGTGTCTATATAATAAAAAATACCTATGCTTAGTTTTACGAGACTCTCATTACTTCTAAGTTAAGACTACGCTGCTTTAGTAATGTAAAAGTGTTACTCTATTCTTTCCTGTGATTAGGCGTTGCTACCCTTGAGGACTAATGTGGTCGACTCTGGTGTAAGTGTCGTAGTGAAAGACAATGAAATTGTATAACGAAGCAAATATTACCGGCAGAAATTGGAATGGGTGCGGCGGTGGTACTGCATGGCGACCTGTATACATCAGTATACGCTCTATCCACAAACCGGCTCTACCACTATTCTTACTATTCACTGCTTTCGTGTGATTTAACAAGTATTTAAATACAAAACAATAAAATACCATTAGAAACGATTTAGAAAATGTGTTAAGAAACACATGTTGATGTGTTAAGAATGTAACCCTTGAATGTACGTGTGCTGAAATATATTACGCCGACCCCTACAGAAATACAAGCGTGTGTTTTTATGTGAATAAAATAAAAGGCTCGGTAACATTTTGAAATATTTTTTTTATTTACTTTAATGACTCTTACACTTCCACCAAACACGCTGAATAGGGAATAGTGATGACTGATACATTTAATGGAGTTGTTTAATTAATATCTTTACTTTAATTTACATAGTACAATAATCGATACAAATACCTAAGGAGTCACATAAGGATGTACTTACATCATTATTTAAATTATTAAACGTTCCGATTACACGGAAACAGTGCCAAAATCAAAGTTTTAGATGTTAGAGATGTATTGGCTAACTCAAGTGACAGCAGTATTAAATAAATTTAATATATCAGATAAGTACTAACAGAGATATTATAACAAAGGATATGTTTAAAGGAATTTAATTTCTAAAATAAATGTAGTCATGTAAACAGCAATTCATTTTTTAGATGACGCCGTAAACGATCAACTCTGTTCATTCGAAAAAAAAGTTATCAGTACATCAATCAGTCTTCCTTCCATTAAGCGTGTTATTCCTTCCTCTCGCAAACCTTCGAGAACGTTCGCAGAACCTCGCGTCAGTTTACGAGAGGAACAATTAATTACTCTACTAACGCCTAGCACATCAGTTGTTAGCACCACGAAAGCTTACTTTAAACCCACTCGTTTTCTATCTACCACACGTACTGAGATACAAATTATTTAAAATCCTATTAAGTTAACATTATTTCCATCGGTCTAAAGAAATTTAATGTAAATATTTATCAACAAAACTTTTTGATTCTGTCATATTCTTATGTATTTCATTATTTTAATTTCTTATATAAAACATACAATCTATTTAAGCTTCCAATAATCGATTTAGTACCATTCCTCGTACATTAGACCGGTGTTCTCCTCGGCATGATCGTATTCGTCTAAATCCAATCGAGTTACACAACATCATTACAATTAAGCACAGTAAGAAGAATACAACATTTAATAATTTCAATAATGATTTATTTCTCAGAGCTATTGATGTTCACTAAGCTGATACAATTCTTAATTTAATAACATTTTATAGTTCCTAATATATGCATTAATTAGAGTTCTAGCTATAAAATACAATAGTAAACTTTAGGGTCAGGCTTTAGAGCCAGCTAAGGAGTGTATGCCGGCTACTACACATACGAAGCCTTCGGGAACTCGACCATTCTCCCAGACACGCGCGCCGGGCGCCGCCGACCGTCTTAAAGAGAAAAGCGTCAGCAGCGAACGTCACATCCAAATTTAAGATCTTCAAAACACAATCTTAAATTCAGTACCACCGAGAGTAAACTCAAAGTTATCAGAATCGAATCTAATGCACCAGTTTGGCAGTCGCTCACAACAGCTCAGTGATGCTCGGGTGGAGAAGAAGGCACAGGAAGGCCTATTTCCCCAAAGCTGATGTTAAGCGTAGAATATAAAAAATGTCGACGGTGGCGCCGGCGCGACGATTCACACATCACAAGATTCATCCCTGTTTAGTCCCATCCACAACAAAGCGTAAGTCCACAGAAGAATACAAACATAATCACATATTGTGCTCACACTAATCCACACACAAACACATACGATAATATCAATAATAATGTCACTACAAAATAAACTCTCATTCGTACTCACAAAGTCTGACATAAAAATAGATAGGTAGAGATAGATATTTATACATACGTAGCATACAATACTATAATGTATTAGCTTTTTAGTTTATTCGATATTACATTGTGCTGGTGCTTCAATTACACTGAATCGTTTCACTATTTTAACTATAGTTAGGTTTTTGGCAAAGTAAGCGATGACAGACTTGTGGCTTTAGTCAGCTTAACTCTATTGGATGACTTAAAATTAATTGACTCAAAACCTTCACTTGAATTGGAAAACAACGAAACGGGGATTTAGGAAGTGTGTATATTGAAGTACGCCCTCACACAGCTTACTCGCTAGACTAGATGGTAGAATTTTATGATCGTTATCAATATCACATTCGCTCACATCATTCGAACGTAATGACTGAAATTTATAAAGAAACATCTAATGGATCCTATACTTACAATGAGGTTTTAGGTACGTTTAATAGAAATCAATACACATATTATATAATTAGAAACTTTAAATCAATCGACATAGGAACGAATAATACTACTACAACTTTATAAGTATTTGGGTTGACTCGACTAGTTCAAAACGTACATCTTAAGGAAACCAAAACTATAAATGCCAAATAATTTTTCAATAACCATTATAAATATTGAGTTGTCTAAAGAGTCACCATTTGAAATAAGCTTTGTTAAACAACACACATTAAAACTATTCCATATAGTCATCTACACAACAAGCAAATTTAACTTAAAACAAAGGTAAATAGATTGTTTAATTTGTAATAATAGTTCTAATAAAACATTTATTTATATGGATTAAGCTCTCTATCATTTTAGGCTCATTACTATTTGGAGCGGCAAAGATGGCTTCGTAAGTAGAAACGTTAGACCGTTTGGTAACTTTATAAACATCTCGTATGATCCATTTCTCAACGTCAATGCTTCGATAGTCTGCTGTGCACAGGAAATTCATTAAAGTTCAGGCATTCCTTAAAAACTTCCTGTACACTACACACGATTCCACATCCCGAGAAACCGGCCCAACAGCTTATATCTATAAATGGCAGGGAAGCTCAGATTTAAAATACTGAGGAAGGAAGTTTGTTGTCGTGTCTCTCATAGCTTTATTACTAGGAATTATAAATCACATTTTGTTGAAGCTTTCTTTGCCTCTCCAACATGATTTATCAGTATTACGTCAATTCTATCGAACATTATAAATAGTGCCAAAAGCACTGGTCATCGCACGACATCGTATATAACAGTGTCTTCATAAGACTCTTGTTAATCTTTTCTCAATTTTGATCATAAAAAGTATGTATTCCAAGTGTGTTTACACAAGCCATTGATTTCAATCGTCTACAATCGCGCTTATCCTTACTATCACGTCCTTTACAAAGCGTTTGCTAAACAAAATGGCGGCCGTGCTCGCTATACCGTTTATACAACATTACACTATTTAGAATTTATAATGCGATAGCAAAATAATTTTTTAAATTTAGACATACGCGCAAGCGGTGTTTCGGCTAAACAAAATGGACTGGTCTCGCTAAAAATCGTATATAAAAGCACTACTGATTGTATAAGACCGAATTCAAAAATATCCTCAGAAATATATTTTAAATGGCGTGTACTATTTTTCTCAATGACGCTACTAGAAAACAGTTTTTAGAAAAAAATGGACGTTTCTGTTCTTAGGTCGAAAATTTGGTTATTGACATCAAATTGGAGACGGTGAGGACGTTGGTAGCCGGGCGCCGCGGCCGGACGCTTCTTCCATCTTGACCTCGGTCACGTTTAAACGGCTACGATTTCATCGAACTTGAAAACAGTCTGTCGATTGCATTCATTATATATATCACAAAAGTCTTTAACTGCATCTATTTGCACTCTATCTCATGCGGAGTAGCGGCCTCGGTTGGTCGAACAAGCCTTTCTCTATCACAGCCTCTTGCTCCCTACACACGAACTAATCACTCTTTGGTTCCCCGTTCGACGCAACTAGGTTGCGAGGCTCACTTCTTCGATGAGAAGGATACAAATAGACCCGACACCTAGAACTCGAGTCGGTAGGCCGCGCAGGAGGTCTCGTGGTCCTGCAGGTTGATGGTGCAGCGCGACGCGGAGGGCGACAGGTCGATCTTGTACTTCTCCAATGCTTCCTCGTTTTCGGCCACCCAGTAGCCGAGGACGTCGGTGTCGTATGTTGGTATGATTGTTACTTCTGCAAATTAAAAAAAATCGGTCTTAGTTTAGCCTAGTGCTGCCAACCTGGAGATGCAATAACTAATTAAATTTTATAACTCGAATTTCCCGGAATCTAGATTTGTGTAGTGTATATAATAGACATGCGACGAACAACAAAGCAATATGATTTTTTGTACTATTGTATTATTTGTATAATGTATCGCTTTTCCGTTATAAATGTAAATACACTCATGGTTCATAAGAAAATAGATTCTCTTACCTAAGTCTTTGTCTTCCCAAGTCTTCTTGGCATCAAGGAGAGCATTGTAAATTTCTTTAGATGGTTCAGTTCCAGAGAACACGTAATAACGCGCTCGAACCCTCTTGAAGAATTCAACTGCAGAATAATAGGAGTTGCCATGATGGGGCACGTACGTCAGTTCCATGTATACTGTTGAAGGGGTCTTCTTCTTACTGGGAGATTCTGAAGCCCGGTTCCTCGCTTCCTTACTCTTTTCTTGGTTTAACTTGTTTTTGTTAAGCACCGCGGAACTTGGTGCAAGTTTTTTAGGTGTGCTCTTCCCATCCGTTTGAGTGGGTGGTAGAATCGGGCTCGGCAGACCCAAGGGTTTGCCCCACGATTCGATAGGATCTTTCGATTTACGGGTTTCCGAATGAACTGATTTAGACTCTTGTCTGCTACTGCTTGATGACGATGAACTTTCAGTCAATTTCTTTGATTCAGTTTTGACATCTTTTAAAGAAATACTACTTTCTTCTTTTTTCGATACTTGATGGCTTAAACTCGAATGACTGTCCAATTCATACTTGGCAGTGATACTTGAAATAACATCTGATCCACTTACTTTCTTATGTTCTTCAATTGCTTTTTCGAATTGTTCGTCAGCTTCTTTTAAGAAAGTCGCATCAGAAGTGTATGTTATGGATTTAGATTTTTGTTTTTCTTGCGTCAAGAACTCTTCAGTCAATTTTGATAGAGATTTGTCGAGCGAGTGAACTTCAGTCCTCACTTCTGAATGAGAAGAAGAGGTGCATGAGTCGTCTTCGGGTAGATGGCCATAAATCGAGGTTGACATTAAGTCTTTATGCAAAGATGGTACTACATTATCCTTTTCAGCCAGAATTTCTTGGCTTGTCTCGCGTTGTTGTGTCAGTTTTGTGTCCAGATCAAAACTTAAGTTTGATCTAGGTGAATGGGCTATTTGGGATTTCGTACTACTAGGACTTCCCTGGCCGTCATCGTCGCTATAGTACATGCCGCTGCTTTCAGTGCCCCATACGTGTGTGGCAGCTCGGGATCCCCTGGAGCTTATGTCCGAAGGCGGAGAAGAAATGCCAGGATGATCGAGATCATCACTTGCTGCGGAAGAACTGCGCATATCACCCGTTTTCGATGACAATTTTGAAAAGGATTTCTCACTGTCACCTGTATCTATGATTTCTTCGTACTCTTCTTTAAATTCTGATATAGTTGTCTTTGTTGACTTCGTCGTTTTAGTAACTCCATCACTACCTTTACTGACCGTTGTCGTCTCTACAGTAACTTTTACTTTTTCTGGGCTTATCACTTCTTTCGTTGTTACAACGGTTATTGTTTGAGTTATTTCATTATCACCGTCTTTTATTATTTTTGTAAAAGTATCAGTTTCAGTAGTGATCTCACCGACCGGGGAGCGTTGTTTCTTCAACTTAACTTGAGGTTGACTTTCCTCTTTTGTTTGTAAAGGTAGTTCCTCAATAACAGGTTTCTTTTCCTGAATTCTTGGTTGCTTGGCAATTTCTGCTAATTCCTCTGGCGACCAATCATCTAGGCCTGTGCCAAGGGGTAGGTATGTTATTTGAGTACGAACGTCTTTTGTAGTTTCCACCGTGTCATCTTCTCCTGCATTCTCTGTTATAGTTTCGGTCACTGTTTTAACAGCAACTTCATTCGTTTCGTTGTTCTTTAATTCTTCTTTTGTAACGTACGTTGTAATTGTTTGAGTGATCTTGTTTGATTGTTCATTGAGCATAATCTTGGTTTTTTTATCCACTGAAGTTTTTACTTTACCAGTTGATTTAAGTCCTTGTAGCGCAGCTTGTAAATCACTATCGGATGATTTTTGGAATTCAGATATTGTAATTTTTACGTCCTTAGTAGTTTCAACGGAACCATCTGGGTATTCATCAACTGTAGTTGTTTCTACAGTGGTCCTTACTCTTTTTATATTTTTATCCGTGCTCGCTAATGTTTCTCGTTTTGTTTTAGTAGTAACAGTGCGTTTTATCGTAAGTGTTCCATGTTTTACTACTTCATTTTTGACATCGGATTCCTCCGATGTATCTTCTACGACTTCACTGTTATCGATGTATGATTCGGGTGGTTCTGTGTCTCCTTCGGGTGAAGTGGTTTTCAGATAAACATCAGCAATCGAAACTTTCTCACTTTTCTTAGTAATAACTGTTCCATCTGGATGTTCATCTTCTATCGTAGTTTTTATGGTTGTTTTTATTTTCTTAGATCCTAGTTGGCTACTTTCAAACTTCTCTTTAATAATAACAATTGTTGTTTTTCGGCTTATTTTTATACCATTTTCAATGATATCTTCTGTTTCTGCGCTAGTCTTTACATCGGCTTCACCAACTTGAATGTATCCATCTAAGTTTTCATCAAAAGAATCTTTTCCTACGTCAGCAACTGATACTTTTACATCTTTGGTTACTTCAGTTACTCCATTAGGGTATTTGGTTTCTGTCACAGCTTCTACGGTTGTTTTAACTTTTTTCTTAGTGCCGTCGTCAGATGATAAAATTTCTTTTATCGTTGTCGTTGTAATAATTTCAATAACTTCCTTGTTGTCACGTAAAACACTCCTTTCTTGAGTATCTACGCTTACCGTTTTATCGTCTACTTTTGAAAAACCTTTCAACTCTTGACTCTGAACAATGACGTCAGCATCAATTCCCGATACAGTTGAGCTCGTCTCTGTAGAGGTGCGTGATGATCCGTCTGGGTATAGATCCGTAGTTGTTATTGTTGTTACAGTCTTCAATTTTCTTAATTCTCCCAAATGGTCTGAGTATTTAAATCTGACTATTCTTGTTACCATTTTTCTTCGTATCATTACTTCTCCTTCTTTAATAACCTCTTCTTTTATACTTTCAGTTTCCTCAGGTTCTCCTGTTGGGACTAATTGTTCGAGTTCTTTGTCTACTTTGCTACTGTCATCAAATTCATGTGATTTAATAGTTTCATATTCTAACTCTTGGCTGCTTGGTAGTTCAAGGGTTTCATCTATTAATGAAACTTTTTCACTTGTTTTAGTAATAATGGAACCATCTGGATGTTCATCTTCCGTAACTGTTTTGGTCGTTGTCTTTGTTCTTTTAATTTTGTCTGCAACATTTTGGTACTGTTGCTTAGTAATCGTCATAGTAGTTTTTCGTTTGATGATAATTCCATTTTCTGTTATAGTCTTAGTGTCAGTAGTAGTAATTTCTTCAGGTTCTTGTATTACTTCAAACCCTGCAGCTGCTTCGTCTTTGAGTTCATTTCCGTAATCTGATACAGACACCTGCACATCTTTGGTTACTTCAGTAGAACCATCAGGTTGCATAGTTTCTGAGACTGTTTCGATAGTGGTTTTTAATTTTTTCTTTGATTTATCTTCTGTGCATAATATTTCTTTCGTTGTCGTTATAGTAATGAGTTGTAGAATTTTTTTACCATTAACGTAAGTAATTTTTTCTTGTTTATCTACGTCAACAGTTTTATTTTCTATTTTTGTGTAATCGAGAAGTTCTGTTGACTCTATTATATCGTCATATCCGATATCTGTTAATGATGTACTAACGTCTACTTTCGTCCGGGACGATCCGTCAGGATAATTATCTGTAGTCGTTACGGTCGTTACTGATTTTAACTTTTTGATGTTACCAGTTGAATCCGCGTATTTTGTTTTGACAACTCTTGTTACAATTATTCTTTTGATGACAATACTGTTTTGTTCAATTTCTTCAGTTTTGGTTGAAACGCTTTCGTCCGATTCACCAACAGCGGTAAAGTTATTTAATAACTTGTCAACGTTGCTCAGAGAATCAATAACTATTTCCTCAGTTTTGACTTCTACATTTCTTTGTACGTCTTTAGACCCGTCAGGATATTCTTTTTCAATATTAGTCTCAACTGTTGTTTTTATTATTTTTTTAACATCATCAATTCTAATCGTTTCTTTCTTTGTTATTGTCGTAATAGTTTCAATAATATCAGTATTGTTTTCCTTAACAATTCGCTTACTTACATCAGTATCAATTACTGTATCTTCTACACTATCGTCTTGTTCATCTACTTCACTCAGAAACTCTGATTTTACTGCTGTTTTGGCTTGCTCTTTTGATATTAAGAAAGAATCTTCGAATTCGTTTTGTTGTTTCAATTGACTACTGCCTGATTTAGATGTTTCATCGGTAGTATCAAGGGATAATTTTTCTAATTTGCTATCTTTGCCAAATAAATCCATTTGTGACGTAGACTTTAGGCTAGAAGAACACTCTGAGAGAACAGTTTGAGTGTCTTTTGTGGTTGTCGTAGAGCCATCAGCACCCTTACTAAGAGTGGTGGTTTCAATTGTTGTTTTAACGTTTTGAGGAGTGCCATCCTCTCTAGAAATTATCTCTTTTGTAGTGACTGTTGTTATAGTCTGTGTAACAACATTTTCACCCTCTTTAATTATCTTTGTAACTGTGTCTGTTTCTGTTTTAATTTTGCCCATAGTTTGCATGAGTGAGAATAATTCCGGCTTAGCGTCTATGTCTTGGGAGGTTTTTAATGTTTTAGGCACCTTTTCAGTCGATGTTGAGATTTTTTGTGTTAGTACATCATCTCCAACGTGAACTACTTTTGTGATTGTTTCTTCAGACCCATCAGATTTGTCATATGTTACTTCACTTTGAACTCCGTCACTTACTTTTATATCTTGGAAAGAACTTGGAGTTTTAGGTAATGGACTGACTGGAACAGTGGGTGGGGTGGAAACTCGTTCTAGTTTAGGGCGGACCGATAAAATCTCAACGTCTTCGACCTTGACGCCTTGTTGCACGGTTTTATCTCCAAATGCCTTATTAATGGATTCCATCAAATGAGCCGCACTGTCTGTCATAGATTTTGTAATTTTGGATATGTCAGCCTCGGTCGGTAATCTATCGTCTACTAAAGGTTTTTCAGGCTTAGTACCTTCCAGGGACAGGGTGCTTTGTTCTGCTATACCGCATATTTTTTCTGGATGTCCAGACGTTACAGACGATATAAATTTATCACACGTAATTGATTCATGATCGCTTGTAGATTGAAGTGAATCAAGTGAATGCATGGAATACTTTTCCGCTTTTTTAACAGATTTTTTCTCAGATTTTTCTGAGCTCTCAAAGCTATACTTTTCTTCCAAGCTAACTTCTTTAGATACGTCTTCTGAACTGCTATGCAATACAGTATGCGTTATGCTGTCTCTATCAACAATACCACTGTCAATCGTTGAAATAGATGACAGTTTATCAGTTTGATCAGTCTTTGATGTTTCTGAAAGTTTTTTCTGAAGTGTTTCAGATACATGAGCTCTTTCCTGGTGCAACATTTCCATCGATTCTTTTGCCAACTTACTTAAAGACTCCGAAGATACGGTTATGTCCTTTACTTGATCGGGTGTTTTGCTTGTTTCAGCTGTTATTTTTTCTTTGACGTCGTCTAATTGAGCACGCATTTCTCTTTTAACTCGATGGGATTCGATGTCTTGTCCAGGATCTTTTAGTTTCGATACCATAAGGTCTTCAACAGTATCATGTTCTTTTAATTCACTTAGTATTTTTGATTCTGGCACTTTTTGTTCAATAACTTTAACTCCAAGTGTTTCTAGACTATCTAATTTAGTTTGTCCATTAACGTATATATCATTTTTATCAGAAATATCCTTATATTCTTCCTTTTTCAGATGTTGAAAAGTACCTTTGTCAGACTCCGTTTCAGTTGAAGTTTTCATAGAGTCTGTAGATCCGTTGAGCTCTATATCTTTTAAAGAAGTAGTGCTCCCAACCTTTATACTAGAGTGACCATCTGGATATTCATCAGTAGTGGTTATTGTTGTAACAATTTTGACCTTACTTACAACACCACTACTATCTGCGTATTTAGTTTTGATAATTTTTGTCATAATAGTCCTCATAACAACGACTGTATCGATGACAATTTCTTCTTTAAAGAATGAAACGTACTCTTCCGGTTCACCAACTGAATTGTAATTTTGCAAAATGGCATCAATTTCTTGTTGTGACTCCAAATTTAGAACGCTCTCTGAATCCATATTACCAGTGGTTTGCCCTGTTTCACTAAATTGTGTCACCGAGGATAGCTTTTCTACTTTTTTTGAAATTATTTCAGTGTCATCAAAACGATCATCTTCCTTTAATTTGTCCTCATCTTCTTTTGCTTTTGATACCTTATGAAGTAAAGGTTCTTTTTCTTCAGGTTTATTTGGATCAGGTTCTAGCTTCTTAGATTTTGTTTCTAATGTATCTTCTTCTTTAGCTACGTGTGTGCTTAAACCATTTTCATCCGATTTCTTATATATACATTCTTTTCCAGATATAACAGAGCTCATAGCTTTAAATTTATCTGTCTGATGATAAGTATTGTCAATCTGTGATACCATGTTCGTTGTAATCTTTTCAAATTGATCTTTGCTAGGATCTTCTGTTTCAAACTTATCGTCAGGTTCAGTTAAAATATGTTGGTCTTTTTGTTTCAGTGGTTCTTGGGTTTCTTGTTTCTTGAATAACTCAGATTTACCTTCTTTAGAGCCAGGTTTGTCTGATGTTTTTTCTTCAGTTTTTTGTTCTATTTCAGTTTGCACTGGTGTTTGATGGTCTGGTTTATCGGGGCTTTCTGTATCTTTTTTTGGTAAACTTGAAATTGTTCCTATTAAAACATCTTTGGTCGATGTTACTTCTAATACCTCATGATCTAAGTGAAGATCAGTAATCGTTGTACTGCTAGCTTCCTTGGTGCTAGTAGTTCCATCAGGATACTTATCAGTTGTAATAACATTTGTGATTGTCTTTAATTTTCGTGGAACTCCTTGATTATCAGCGTATTTAGTCTTAACAACTCGAGTTAAAATGTTTCTTATTATAACTACACTTTTTTCAACTAAAGTTTCTGTTTTTGTTGTTTCAAATTCTTCTGGTTCACCATAAAGTGCAAATTTGTTTAAGAAGTCATCACTCAAATCATCAAGATCTTCTGACAACATTTTCATCGTCTGAAGTTTTGATTCTGTATCTTTAAGATATAATAGTTCGACAGGAACTTGTGATTCTTCTTTTCTTGGTATTAATTTGATGTCATCACCAGTCACTTCAGACTGAAGCTGAGAAGACATTTCGTAGTCTTTTGAAGATATTTCATTTTTTATTTCTGGCAAAGATGTTTTTACTGCCTCTTCCGGTGTGTCAAGCGATTTTTCTTTAGTTTCATTTTGATCTGCCTTTTCCTCTGAATAGACGATGGGCATCTATAAAAATCGGTTAGAACATTAATCATAAAATTAGGATATTTTTGTTAAAAAAAATGCAGCGACCTAATAACCTTTGTGTGCTTGGTTGGTACAGGATAGCATTTTAAGTGAACAATAGTAATATAACTAACACAGATTACAATAAGTTCTACGGAAAAGAACACTAAAATGTCAACCTTCACAAAGAGTTTCAGCTTATGATTGTCAATATGAATATTTTGAGTTCATCATCAAGTGTTATTAATTTATTATATGTGAACAATATATTATTAGGGTCGTTTTGTTAGATTGCGAACTGAGAGATAACTTACTTGAATATATGTTAAAAATAGTTTTAGGTATATATAACCTAATTCCGTTAGCAATGTTTAAAAATTAATATGAATTCTAGAAAAAATCGAGGACAACAACTATGACCTACCTCTGAATCAAAATCAGGTTGTAGTTCTTTGATGTCTTGTTTATCAGATAATGCATCTTTAGGTATATGTTCATCATGAGTAGGTGATATCATCATGGTAGATTCCATCTCTGCTACAAAAGTTAAATCTTTATCTCTCACTATCGCAGGTGATATCGATTTTGCTTCAGGTTTCTCACCACTATGTGACTCTGTAGCCTCTTTTAGTGGTGATGTTTTCTTAGCTACAGGTTCAGTTTTAAATTCCTCGGTCACAGGCGCTATTGTTTCTTCTCTCACAAGTGAAGTTTTTAATACAGATTCTTTGGGAATCGGCGCCTTGGATTCCTCTTTCACTGGCGAGGGTTCCTTGGCGAGAGGTTCATCCTTAGATTCCTCTTTTACAGGTGAGGGTTCCTTGGCGAGAGGTTTATCCTTAGATTCCTCTTTTACAGGTGAGGGTTCCTTCTCAAGAGGTTTATCCTTGGATTCCTCTTTTACAGGTGAGGGTTCCTTGGCGAGAGGTTCATCCTTAGATTGATCTTTTACAGGTGAGGGTTCCTTCGCTACAGGTTCCTCCTTAAATTCCTCTTGAACGGGTAGAGTTAAAACCTTCACTTCTCTTGTCATAAGTGAAGTTGGTTTTGGTACAGATTCCTTGGGACTAGAGGCCTTCTCCTTCACAAGGGATGTTTCTTTTGTTAAAGATGCTTGTTTTTCTAGATCATCATGAGTTAAATCGTCCGTTTGCTCTTCTGGCACACTACCCTTTTCTGTGGTTTCCTTTACAGTAGGAATTTCATCATGTTCAGTTTCTGCATCTCCAGGAGTAAGAGGTTTGATTTCTGGATGTTGTGATCCGGGAGCCTTTGAAAAAAAATATAAGAAAATATTTATGAATAAATATATTTTTTAATATGATTCAGAGCGATGATGGCGCAATTTTGAATCTAAATTGATAAAAAGAATTACCATAATAGTGTCGACGTGTTAAGAAAATATTTTAAATTTAAGAAAAAAAGTAAGAATTTGATATACTACAGCTAATAAGTTTTACATAACAAAAAGCTTTCTTTTGCTCCTTAACACCGGTTTGCCTGAAAGAAATCGCTGTTTACCAATAAGCCCACCTATTGTACTAAATATTAAGTTATTTTCTTTTCCAATATAATTCTTGTGCAATAAAGAGTTAAACAAGTAAATAAATCTTTAGTTTAGGTACAAAGAACACTAACGTCTCATCTAGGGTTGCACACCTAATAGCAACGTGTACTATCACATGGCATAAACATTTTGATTGTTATGTTGTATAACTATGACCGCGAATTATGAATGTTATTAAAACCATGTGCAAACATTCAGCGATAATCAAGATATTCAATATAAGATAGATATAATATAAGAATAGAAGATAAGAAGATATCAAAAGAAAACTCTTTTGACTATGTCATTCATAATTCATAAAAATTAGGGTTTATTATATGTGTAGTACACTTATGTATTTAAACGTGACAACGTCTATTTTATCTAAACGTTACAACGTCTGTAGG
>DWIW01000005.1:0-16248 GCA_018248535.1 Hovala pardalina | reverse complement strand
GGAGCTATGCTTTGGAGTCCACTATTGGCTCAGTCGTACATACGCCTTGTAGCGATTGCGTGCAGACTGGTATTTTGTTGGGCCTGTATCCGTTTCCGTTGTGTAGTCGATACTAAGTCATATTGAATAATGGGTGATATTAACTAATTTAAAGGAATTTTAACGTTGAATTTTAAGCTGTTGAAGGAATAAAACGCAGTTCAATATTGTAATACCTTGTCACGATCAGTACTGTGAGTTAATTCCCTTTTACCAGACTAGTTCTCGAGGTGTTCAAACAGAGAATAAAGTGAGGACTGCGGTTTTCGGGCAAAATTTAAAATACGGAAATTTGCTCGAGATTAATTAATTGCTAAAGTAAGTAGTAAAAATTGCTTTAATTATTGACCGTATCTGTGCACCCAAGAACACGAAACAAATCTGTGGAAAGAAAATGACACTGACGGCTACTTATTGTTATATTAATTGTTTCACTCTAAACACGACATTTTCTCTTCATTTCATTTCGGTGTTGTTTTGTATTTGAATAGTTGTTGATTGTTACTTGTAAAACAAGGTATATCAATGGACACACAGTATATCATATTAGTCGTTGTCACCGGATACGGTGAAGAGCACATCATCATATCAGAATAGAATAGTAGATTACTATTATTGTACATCCTCCTATATTAAAATCCGTAATTGGATTTCAAATATTTTTTGGATTTTATAATCCCCCATCTGATTTACTTACACGCCTCTGGCTTTGAAATATAAAAAGTCTTTAACATAATTAAATTTTTACTGTTACAGTAACTTCAAGATGGAGAAACCAACGAAAATGCCCAAAGTGGCTAAGGTAATGAAATTTTTACCGTTGACTATGATACACAAGTTCTCAATGTTAAGAAAAAAATACTTAAAAGAAAAGAAAATTGTGCTAAAGTAATTTGTAGTACAATAATTTGTAAACAGATTTGCAGCCATCAATGAGTCCTTAATATTTTTATTACAATGCTGCTAATCTGTGTAGGACTAACAGCGCTGGTGTTCAATACAGACACATGCACACTCAAAACTTGTATCCAATTGCAGAATGCTTTACTTTTAAACTTAATTATAACCCAACATTACTTTATATTTTCAGGTTAAGAACAAAGCACCTGCAGAAATACAAATCACAGCAGAACAATTGCTTAGAGAAGCAAAAGAAAGGGACTTGGAGATCTTACCGCCTCCACCTAAGCAGAAAATCTCGGATCCAGAAGAATTGAGGGACTATCAGCACCGTAAAAGAAAAGCTTTTGAAGACAACATTCGCAAAAATAGAATGGTAAGCTTACTTAATCAACATTATGAAAAGCAAGATTTTAAAGTCAAAATAAAATAAAAAAGTTTGCAATTTAAAAATTTAACCATTTTTTGAAGAAGCCTTATGGTGCAGTATTTATTTATTTATAAAGGCCTTTTAGGTCAAAATAAATTACATTATTTTTACAATAGAGTGTAAAACAAATTTATTTATTTTAGCTTTTTTTCCTTTTTTCATGGGTTCCTGGTGGCGAAAAGCCTCGTCTATCCACTTCTATCATTTGCATGCATCCATTTGATTCTGGCCACATTCATATGTCATTAAGCAATTTCTCCTTTTGCTTACCTGTCGGGCCTCACCATTTCGTTATATGTACAATAAGACCACCTTTTAAATGTGAGTCTTGCCACATGTCCTGCCCATTTCCATTTTTGTCTTAAACCATACTGGAGTGCATCTTTTAATACTACATACTACAATGCCTACAACTTCAGTCTGCTTTGCTCCATTGAATGTCTGCAGAACAGGTTTTCAGTGAAAACCCATGCTTTGCTTGCAGCAGTTAAGATTGGAAGATTGCAAGAATCCATTATTTTTTTCATCTTATGATGATTTGTTTTCATTCCATTGTTTACTTATTCAATTGCCAACCTCATTTTTATTATTGTTTGGTGCAAATGAGACAAGTTTTCTAAAAAAACTAAGGTTTAAATATTCATCAGCATATTGTATTGGTTTGTGGTATATATTTTTATTTTATTTTATTTGGCTATTTGTGATAATTTTGATTTTTGACATGTTCATATTGAGGCCAACTTTTTTAATTTCTGCTGCTAAGCTCTGTAGCATTCCCCGGTATGGTACAATTTACTAATCATTTATTAACTTTTCGTACTAACTGTATGTAAGCTACATATTTTGGAATGAGATCAATGTGTGTTATGGTGTATTTTTATTACATTTTTTTTAGGTGGTTGGAAATTGGCTTAAGTATGCTCAATGGGAAGAATCTCAGAAGCAAGTACAAAGAGCTAGGTCTATTTATGAAAGAGCTTTAGATGTGGACCATAGAAATGTTACTCTGTGGTGAGTTAAATTTATTTTTCATTTTATAAAAAAATAATTTAAGCTTTCAATATGATGAGAGAGAAAGTACCTGATCACATTTTACTGACATCCATCCACAAAATTTTCTTCATAACTTTTGTTGTAGTGCTCATAATATTATATTACATTTAATAACATTTATCATCTCATCTTGTAATTTTAGGCTAAAGTACACTGAGATGGAAATGCGCAATAGACAAGTTAATCATGCACGTAACTTGTGGGACAGAGCAGTTACAATACTGCCGCGAGTTTCACAATTCTGGTATAAGTACACTTATATGGAAGAGATGCTGGAGAATATTGCAGGTGCAAGACAGGTAGGTAGTGCCAATATGTTGAATTAATTTCTTTGGGGTGTTATCTGGTATTTTATAAGAATTTTTATTGTATAATCTGATTTTTAAAGGTGTTTGAACGATGGATGGAATGGCAGCCAGATGAACAAGCATGGCAAACATACATTAACTTTGAATTGAGATACAAAGAATTGGACAGAGCAAGACAAATATATGAAAGATTTGTCATGGTACACCCTGATGTTAAGCACTGGATTAAGTATGCGAGATTTGAAGAAAACCATAGTTTCATTAATGGCGCAAGAAAAGTATATGAAAGAGCAGTGGAGTTTTTTGGTGATGAAGAACTTGATGAACGATTGTTCATAGCATTTGCTAAATTCGAAGAAAACCAGAAGGAACATGACAGGGCTAGAGTTATTTACAAATATGCTCTAGATCACATTCCTAAAGATAGAAACAAGGAACTTTATAAAGCCTATACCATACATGAAAAGAAATATGGAGATCGGTCTGGTATTGAAGATGTTATTGTTAATAAGAGAAAATACATGTATGAACAGGAAGTAATAGATAACCCCACTAATTATGATGCTTGGTTTGATTACATCAGACTGGTAGAGAATGAAGGGAATGTCGACGTTATAAGAGACACATATGAAAGAGCTATAGCAAATGTACCTCCAACAAAAGATAAACAATTTTGGAGGCGATACATATATTTATGGATAAACTATGCGTTGTATGAAGAATTAGAAGCGGAAGACATAGAGCGTACCAGACAAGTGTATAGAACATGCTTAGAATTGATACCTCACAAAATATTTACATTTTCGAAAATTTGGTTGATGTATGCACAGCTCGAAGTCAGATGTAAGAATTTAAAGCAAGCAAGAAAGACATTAGGAATGGCATTGGGAGTTTGCCCCAGAGATAAGTTGTACAGGGGGTATATTGACATGGAGATTCAGCTCAGAGAATTTGATAGGTGCAGAATATTGTATCAGAAATTTTTAGAATATGGTCCAGAAAACTGTGTCACTTGGATAAAGTTTGCTGAATTAGAAACATTGCTTGGAGACATAGATAGAGCTAGGGCCATTTATGAGATAGCTATTGGCCAACCAAGATTGGATATGCCTGAACTTTTGTGGAAGAGTTATATAGACTTCGAGGTAACTCAAGGAGAAACTGAAAAGGCCAGACAGCTTTACGAGAAATTGCTCGAGAGAACCGTTCATGTGAAAGTATGGTTGTCTTATGCCAAATTTGAATTGAATGCTGAAAACCCCGATAATATAAATGTTGAATTAGCAAGGCGCGTGTATGAAAGAGCTAATGATAGTTTGAGAAGTGCCGGTGAAAAAGAAGCTAGAGTTCTTTTGTTAGAAGCATGGAAAGACTTTGAAACAGAAATAGGAGACGAAATCAAACTTGAAAAAGTGCTTGGTAAAATGCCAAGGAGAGTCAAAAAGAGACAAAAGATTGTCAGTGAAAGCGGCGTTGAAGAGGGTTGGGAAGAAGTGTTTGATTACATATTTCCTGAAGATGAGATGGTTAGGCCAAATTTGAAGTTGCTTGCAGCAGCTAAACAATGGCGTAAACAAAGAGAAGTATCAGAACCATCTACCGCTGAAGAAGAAGAGGGTAATAAAGATAATAATGATGAAGAAAATAGTAAAGATTCTCAAGAAGGTACTGACAACAGAACTGAAGAAACTGAAGACAGTGACAATAGTAATAAGTAATGAATAGGTAATAGTGGTATTGTGTTGTAACATTTTAATAAAACTTTACAAGACCTTATATTTAATATTTTAACTAATCACTAAAACTTTTTTGGGTACAGATTGATATAAAGAATGTGTTCGATGGAGAGGACTATACTAGAGTATAGGTTATAATTTAACCGCTTAACTCATATATATCAGATATACATACGTTTATCGTTTAACTGTAATATCATAACAATATAAATATAATGTAGGCTACACTATAGGTTACTTCTTTTCGTTAAAAAAATACAACAAACAATAGTTTTTATTATGGTTCTTTATTAATCGTTAACATCACATTTTTAGTGTATCACAATGAAAAAAATGTGCATTTTACCTTTGTTATAAATTAAAGTATGTTTGAGTCTTAGCAATTGGCCAAGTCTCTGCCTATCTTAAATGGAGACTGGCTTATGTTATGTAAATTAAAGTGCAAGACTTTTGTGAAATTTTTTCTCACTTCATTGTTAATCAACTTCCTCAGGTCTAACTGGATGAGGCAATGGAACAACTGATTGTTTATTCACATCTCTTGAACAAGCTTTTCTCATATCTAAAATAAATGGAAAAACAGTAAGAGTACAAAACCATGATTTGAGTATAAATATATCTTAAGTGTACCTCAGATACATCCATCCATCAGTTTTTATAAGCCCACTGCTGGACATGGGCCACCCATAATACACAATGCCATCCGTCTCGGTCCTGAGCCCTCTGAAGCCCAGCAGTTTCCCACTGTCTGGGTTGTCTGCTCACTTATTCGGGGGTGCCCAGTATTTCTTTGCCACATACATATTATATGTTGATTATTACCAATGGGTTGCAACCCATAGTGGCTTAGTTTAGGGCATGGCTCTCCTCACAAGAATGCTCAGAGCATAGTCCACCTGGCTGGCCCAATGTGAGTTGGTAGAGGCAATATTAACATGAAACTCAATGGAAATAAAAGAAAGTTGACTCCTGATTAGCAGAGCTATATCATATATCTATGCTATATAGTAATTACAGAATCATTATCTAACCCACATAATATTATCAATAAATATTTAGATTTACCATAAGCATCTTCATCAGGATCTCCAGAATAGTACTCCAGTACTGTCCGGTACACAATGTACCCGAGATTCTTATACATGTTGATCGCTACCTTGTTGCTCACTCTTACAAATAAATCTACAAAATATGCTTTCTTCCTAGAATTGAATAAAATAGAAAAGTTTGTATATTTTTCACTATTATAATAACAATTGTAATCAATTAATAAGTACTAATTTGATATCACATATTGACAGTAGCCCAGTGGTTAGGAATCACCTCATACTCAGGAGCATCTAGGACTCCACTAAAGTAATACTAAAGACCCAATAGTGAGTGCTTCTCTAAAAGTACTCCATAACCATTCCCAATGTGGCCCACAGTGAAAGGATTGTGATGCTTAATGAATGTAATATTTAATATAATATTCTTCAACAAATAAACATGAACTCTAGATTTGCGCCCAGTGTAAGGTAAATAGGCTCACCCATTACATAACTGGAAAATATCGGGTATATACACCCCATTGAGGTAACATATGCGTTATAAGTTTAAGAGAGAGAGAGAGTAATGTCTTACTTTTCAGATACATCCTCAAGAATGTTCATCAATGTAGCAGCCATGCCCAACCGCCTATAGTCTGGGCTTACTGTCAACGCAGTGACATGTCCATGCCAATTTTCACCGTGGCCTTCTGCTTTGCCCATTACTGAAATATTTCTAGTCATTACATGTATTAACACTTACACCTTAATTTTAACCTTTCATACATTTAATCCTTACAAGCATAAATGTATGAAAAATGAATAACACTATCTGTTACTCTATTGTCCACTACTGCATGCATCTCTTATAAGGAAAAGTAAGGGCTGCCAATGACTAGATAGTACTACTTTCTAGATTTCATTGATACTTTCTAGCATGCTGATTTTCTTTATAGTTACAAAAGATACCACTAAATTGTTGCAGTGGTAAGACACTTTATTCACACATAAGTGGAAGGTGACCTTAAATTAGCTCACTCGAATCAAAACAAAAATTTAAAGTAAAAATGATATTACTGTATCCCATAATCTCTCCACTGGGTGACTCAGCAACTTGAAAATATTCCGGCCAGTGTGCTAAATATTGTGTGTAAAAGTACAAGCCATAAGTCTCTGTAAGAGGGTCCAAATTTCTGAAACAAAATGGAGTGTAAGAGAGATTTTTAATGAGTAGTTTGCCTTCTTTAGACCTGTTTATCTTGATCATAAGGCAGTAAGTAATAACATCGTCAGTAAAAAGAAAGAATGAAAGAAAATTATTTTATTTGCTACAAATAGACTACAGCAACATGAATTATTTTATGTATATACATGAATGCAAGGTCGTTAGTTCGGACCGAAAAAAAAGTCATAATCACATGCCTTTCAGGAAAGATCTTGCAGGTGTCTGAAGTCTGCCAATCTGCACTTAACATGCATGGTGGGACTACAGCCTAACTTCCCTCATTCTAAGAGGATACCCGGGCCCAAGTATTATGTATGACAGTGGAAATATTGTTTCTAATATGTAAGTAATGCAATAACCTATTAAATTAAAAAGGGGGAGGCAACAGGTGACAACAAAAACACTCACACATTATTAAAACTAAGCATATCTTCGCAAGTAAAAGGACGAATTGTCGTCATTGTAGGTGCTAAATTCGTCGTTGAGACTCGGTAGTGACTTAATGCTTATTTATGAATATCAAACTTCTTGATTTCTATCATATGTCTTCTGAAAATGATGTAATTTGATTTTACGAATCTCCTAGCCTAGGAATATTCGATACATCGATGCATCGAAATGACACAATGTTTATTGAACTTTATTGTAAGTCCACAAAATTTCCTCCAAATTTCCTGAAAAGTCCTTATTTATTAAATTCTCATTTAATCTTAATGTTATTGTATCTACTGTTGAGAAAAAAGCCCGCGAGGCAGGGGCTCGTGTACCTCCGAATTTTGTCTCAACATGTCGCGTTTGAGTTTGAGTTGCACGCAAAGCAGTCTGTACTTAATATATAAACTAGATCTGTTGGGCAGCAAGGAATTGTTCTGTACTATGTAGTTCACATCTGAAAGTTCTCCAAAATAAAAAAGTTCTCGAAGATGTGTGAAGTTCGCCAATCCGCACTTGGCCAGCGTGATAGACTAAGGCCTAAATCTTTCTCATCCTGGAAGGAGAACCTAGCCCAGCAGTGGGACAACATGGGTCACGACATGACAGTTCAGTAAACAAAACACAAGTCCCCCAGCCCTGCCTTCAAGGCTCCCTAAACGGCGGGACCTTAAATTTCAGCAGGTGTGAATACACCTCGAGTGAGTCGAATGTGCTCGGGTAAAAATAACCCAGAAGCCCGTAATCCCTTATGCCGCTAGAGCTGTACAGCCACGACGCAATATGTCAAAGTGAAATTCTTGCCTGTAACTCCCGACATTAACTCTCTCATCAGTAATATTGCAATACAATCACATCCATTTCTTTGAGTGGGAGCGTGGCGTCTCCTGTATTCCAGCTACTCGGAGGTCGGACACCGAGGATGGTTTGAGGTTGGTAGTACTGATGCTGTGTGGCCCATGTTGTCCACACTAAGTTTGGTAGTAACTCTCTCAGACGAAAATCTAGCTCTTTGTCCGTTTGGTGACGCTTTAAAAGCTAGCAGGGCCAATAGTAACTGTCCATTCGAAAAAGGCTATTAACTCTAAAACAAAACTGTCCATAGACACCTGCGCTATTTTGAACAAAGCAATAGGGTTTTATTTGTTTTCCTTCTACCTAGGGAACTTATAAGGCCTCAGTCCCATGACCACGTTGGGCGGGTAGTACGCGCCATAAATTTCAACAAGAGTATAAAGACTTCTGAAAAGTAAGAAAACGAGTTTGCTCGGGTAAAAAGGAATTGATCCAGAGGCTAGTCATTCTCTATGCAGCCAGAGCTGGAAAGCCACGACACACGATGACATATTGTCATAACTAATATTTGTTCACAGAATAAAAATTATTTTCATTTTTATCGAAAATGTAGTACATACCTTAAATAAATTTTGTAGGTTTAAAGGTCCAAAATATTTAACTCTCTTTAAATTGTCGTAGATACTGGATTGTAAATTCTAAAGGCATATTGCACAATTTTAGCATATAGTTAGTCTCTATTACGCAATAAGTAAAAATAATAATTAAGTAATTGCAAAAAATCTATTACCTACTACTTAATACCTCTTAAATATCTAGAAAGAAATAATAATAAAAATATAATACACTTGTTATAAGAAGTATTTGTGGGAAAAAGTGGGCAAACCTTACTTATTTTTCCTATAATTGCCATATCAAATAATCTCGCTTACGTTTTAGGAGCTATTATCCTACTCGTTTTACCACATGTCGAAAGGCATATTTATTACTCTTTTACAAGCTAAAAGCTCAAGTGGAGCGATCTATGGGCTTCTTGCAGTTTACCAACACGACAATGGCCGAATTGTCCATATAAAATATTTTTTATTGGCTCGTACAGCCAAACCTGCCATGTCTTTGGTTTTAAAAATGGCGTATACAAGCTTTTTGTTTGCCGGTTTACGCTGTTGAATGGATAGTTTTCAAGACCCCGCGCGTATTCCGACGACACGTAAATGTCGTGAATATGAGAATAAAGTACATGTGTAGGTACATTAATCAACACCATGGACCCCGTGAACATATTTTTGTAGCGTTATGGTGAATTAGAATGGTGCCTGTGATTCGTCAAGCTCGCACGTCGTCAGGTTACCCATTCGTAACGTAAATATCACACAGCGGGCGTTTTATATTTCAGATATGACAGTGTCGCAAAACACTAGATAATGGAGGGTTCTGAGGATGATGCGGGCGCTGCGACGATCGCCTCCCGCCGTACATCGGCGCGGGAAAAGGATATCGGACGGATTGAGGACATCAGTGCAACTAGTAGTTCGCAGCAGGATTCATCAGAACCGATATCGGCAGCCGAAAACCTTGCAATGTCTGAAGATAATTTCGATGGTGATAGTGTCCCCTCACCGACGACGCGCGATGTCAACACTAGCACTCAAGCGATCTTGGACATGATAGATGAGATTGTGGATGGCCCCGGAGCACCGAAACGTTTACCACTAGCTTTAGACACGGATGATGGCGGTGACCTATATGAGAAAAGTGAACAGTCTGAAAGTGTACAAGAAAGTGAGATAAACAAAAGTGCAACACAATCGTCCCCAGCTGCTGTCAAAAGTGCCAAAAGTGAAAATGTTATAACTTCTAAGTGTGTTGAAGTGCAGGGGGCTAGTATATCGGAGTTTCCAGCAGGATCTGAAACGAGTACAGGTAGTATTCCACCATTACAAAGCTCTCCTAAGAAATATATTGAAATACCACAGTCAGGGTGTGATGTTACAACACAGCCAATCTTGCTGAATCCAAGTTGTGACCATGAAATACTGCCAAGCTTACAAGAGCCAGACAGCAATCTTGAACCACAATCAAGTTCACTTAGGGAGAGCAGCAATGATCAACAACAATTAAACATACCTATAACGGTTGGTAACGATAGGCCTCTGCCATGCTCTCTTGAGCCAGTCTCTGATGACACATCACTGCCAAGCTTATTTAAACAGGGAGATGATGATCTACCACAAACAAGCATTCTAATACCTAGCAGTAATGATAGACCACGAGAAATCCCCACTGCTTCAGTGTGTGAAAATACATCAGAAACAAGCTCCCCAATGCTACTCTGTGATGATATTCCACAACCAAGCTCCCTTAAGCCAGATAGTAAGAATATACCAAAACCGAACTCTCTTAAGACATTTGGTAATGATATACCACAATCAAGTTCTCTGCAGTCTGGCAGCAACGATAAACCTAAAGAAAATTCTCCTGATAATTCATTGTGTGGTAATATGCCACAACCAAGCTCTCCTAAACCTACTGAAGACGAGCTACTACCAAGCTCCCTCGAGGAGGTTTGCTGTGGTGGACCCCAGTCCAGCTTTCCCAAGGATTTGCATGATGGTGCACCTCGACCAAGCTCTCCCAAGGAGGCGTGTTATACAGCACAATTAAATTCCCCTAAACAGGTGCTTGATATTGCACCACAACTAAGTTCCCACGAGGAGGTCTGTGATGATGCACCCCAACCAAGCTCCCCAAAAGAGGAGTGTGACGAAGCACCTCAACCAAGCTCCTCCAAGGAGGTATGTGATATTGCACCCCAACCAAGCTCGCGTGAGGAGAGATGTGATGATACCCCTCAACCAAGCTTGCCCGAGGAAATGTGTGATGACACACCACAACCAAGCTCCCCCCAGGAAGTTTGTAATGATGCACCACAGCCAAGTTCCCCCAAGGAAGTATGTAATGATGCACCACAACCAAGCTCGCCTGAGGGTAGGTGTGATGATACCCCCCAACCAAGCTTGCCTGAGGAGATGTGTGACAACACACCCCAACCAAGCTCCCCCAAGGAAGTATGTGATGATGCACCACAACCAAGCTCCCCCAAGGAAGTATGTGATGATGCACCACAACCAAGCTCCCATAAGGAAGTATGTGATGATACACCCCAACCGAGTTTGCATCAGTCGAGCAGCAATGACATTATGATAACTTACAATGTAAAGGAACCAGTTGCATCATGTTCGGAGATACCTGTCAGTACAGGCCAAAATATTCCATCCAGCAGTGAATCAAGTACAATTGAACATAAACTAGAATCAAGTAGTGCACCTAGTGAACGGACAATAAAATGTGTAACTTCCAGTGATAATCGGGACACTGTGACTGTTGAAAGTGCAGAATCAACCTCAAGTGACAATAGTGTTAGTGACAGAAGAGTGCAAGCCTCTGAAACTTTGACTCGGTCACCACTGAGAAGAAGACTTGTGCGTCCAACTCTTAGTGATCGAAGGCCAGACTCTACTGTATCCTCAACAGTAGATTCACAAAGTGTCTTGGATACTTCTGAACAATTAAGTGAGTGTATTGTTAAGGATGTGTCTAGTTCGTCAGATGCTGTGGCCCCTGTATATGGTAATGTTAAGCCAGAAGAGATTAGAAATGTAAGTGAAGTTAGTATCTGCAAAGCAGAAACATCCACATGTCCACCTAAAAAGATTAAGCTAATTAGACAAAAATTTACCCCACAAGTGAGCCGTGTTGTAACAACAGAAATAATCGATGGTAAACAAACTCAACAGAAGGATACTGAACAGTGTCAGTCAACATCATCTGAAAGTCTTTCGATTGATTTGTGTACAGCATCAACAAGTACATCTAAACTTGATATTGAAACTGTTAAATGTGAATTGATTCGTGTCAGAATACCCGTTGAATCAGAATCACTTCAACAATCATCAGAAACTAGCAAATCTAATGAAACATGCCACAGTGTAAATAAAGATACACAAATCATATTGCCTTCAAAGGATGATATCAAAGTAGAACCACCAACAAAATTGAATTTGTCTCCATCAAAAGACTCAACAACAACAGTACTGTCGAAGACGTCAGCTGAAGATATGAAAATGGTGCTACCAACTAAATTGAATTTATCTGTACCATCTTCAGCAAATGCAACTAAAAAGGAACAAGTGGTATCATCAGATAAAGATTTACCCGAAAACCTACCAACAGAGCCAACAATGAAAGTGACCACATCTGTACCTAGTTCCACTGAAACAGCTGAGGATAAGATGGACACATCGACAAACGATAGTACTGTTCATGAGACAATACCTGAATCCACAAGACAGGTTCCTAAGTTAACTATTAAACTCATCAATAAATCATTTGATGAAATCAAGCCACCAGTACCTAAACTTACAATCAAACCAATAAGACGCCCATCACAGGAGAGTCGTGACAAAGTAGAAATCAAGGACCACATTCCAAATGTGACCAAAATTAACATAAAACCCATTTCTCGAAGACCGGAGAAAATTACTGATTTACATAGGAAGTCAAGCAGCAGTGAAATATCTGAATCAGAATATTCTGAAAATGATGAGACTACTAGTACTTCAGACCAAGCTTCTACATCTGATCAAGGGCCATCTGATGTGGTCCCAAAAGTCACAATCAAACTTGGTAGACCAGGAACTGAAACTGAAGGAAAATTTTTTACTGAAAAGAATGTTCCAAAATTGACAATAAAGGGATTACAAAATCTTGATAATGAGGAACCATCAAGAGTAACCGAAAGTCCTACCAAACTCAAAGTTATTTTGAGCCAATCTGATGAAAGGGAATCTGAAAAGGTTCCAAAGCTAACAATTAAGAATGTAGCAAAAGTTGAAAGTCAACCACTCAGTCCAAAATTAATAATTAAACCACTAAAACCGCCAGAAGCACAAAAGGATAACATTTCTACTGAGTGTGATCATCAAATTCTTAAACTCAAGATTTCTACAGAACCATATCCTTCCAGCACAGACATGAAAGATATGACGCATGTGCCTAAGTTAACAATAAAACCAGTGATTAAAATGGATAATGAGGCACTACCGAAGACCCCTAAAAAGACAATGGCTAATGATGATCACCATCACATACCTGTTGTTACAAAATTAAATATTAAACCTATTGTAAAACCCACTGAAAGCGGTGAAGCACCTGACAATTTGGATTCTAAAGTTCCTGTAGTACCGAAATTAAATATAAAACATATTGTTAATCCTAGGGATAGTGAAGTAGATTCTAATAAGGAAGATGTACCTAAAATAACTAAACTAAATATAAAACCTATTAAGAATCCTGAGACAAACTCTTTGGAAGAAAAAGACTGTGATGATTTAAAAGCCGCTGAACATAGTATACCTGTTGTTACTAAACTAAATATTAAGCCTATCATTAAACCGGATGAAGATGTACATAAAGATTCTGAAAACCAATCATCAGAAACTGGAAATTCTAGTGATGACAATACAGATCATCAAATACCCGTAGTAACGAAACTGAATATTAAACCAATATGTAAACCAAATGATATAGATGATTCCAGGCCCAGTAGTTCTTTGAATGTAGAAAATATTCCCGTTGTGACCAAACTGAATATAAAACCTCTCTTGAAACCCGATGATGGGAATAGATCTCCATCATCTCCAAAAAAGGATACAATGAGATCTGATAGCAAATATGGTAGTGTAACAAAGTTAAATATCAAACCTGTATTAAAACCTGAAGAGGGTGATGACATTGAAGATTTCATCGTCAAAAATCCACCTTTAGTTATGAAAATTAATATGAAAGCTAAAGTTGATTCAAACACAAACGAAAATGTATACAGCATTGAAAAGAAGGATATTGTTCACTATAACAATGTAAATGAAAGTATACCTACTGTTTCAAAATTAAATATCAAACCTATTGTGAAGCCATCTGGATTGGATATGAAAATTGAAGTTTCTTCTTTTGACGAACTTCAACATGTTAACTGTTCAGCTAGCAGCTCTGGTATTAAAGTTTCAGATAAGGTAGATCATAAACTTTTACCTGCGCATGTAAGGTGTGCTATATCTGATCACCTTAAAATTACAGAAGTAAAACTTGCACCAAAAGAAAATTGCATAATTGACTTATCCGAAACAAATACATCAAGAGGTAGTCCTGTAAACCTTAGACAACAGAAGAGACAGGAATCAAAATCCATATTAACTGATATACCTAAATATGACATGTTAAGAGATACTGATAAGGAAACTGTAAATATTGAATCTGTGAATTTAGATGGATTTAATAAAAGTCCCGAGCAAATACATATTAAAATTGCTTCTAAAGATTCTAAAATTTCGCTTACACAAATTAAGCAACACTCACCCTCTAGGCATAATTGCACCCTGTTGAAGAAATTATTAGAAGTCCGAAAAGAAGTTGAAGTTATTGATGACAGTAAAACAGCAGTACAGAATTGTTCTCCACCAGCACATTTGAGATCACAGCCTATTTCGCCAAGAACAAAAGATTTAGGTTTTAAGAAGAGTTCCACCGGTTCGCCAGTGAATTTTGATATAAACCTAGATAAAAACGAAAGATGTCAAGAAAAATTAAATGAATTAATATCTTCTACAGGCTTAAAAGTTCAATCGATACAAGGCCTTTGTAAGGAAGTCAATGAGAGTATAACAAGACCACTAGAAATAACTATTTCAGATAAGGTGACAGGTCAAAATTCTGACCAAGATTCTCCCAGGATAATATTGAAGATTAATAAGACTGACCATGGCCCTTCAGCTAAGATTATAACTGAAGATTTAAAACGACCGGAAACGCCTACACGTGGATCTGATAATACTCAGACTTACGTAAATGATATTGCACATCCAAATAGGGTCTTAAATAGCAGGAGAAAAGCAGATGCAGAAACAAATACTCCTACAATGGGTAAAAGATTACGCAGTTCAAGGATAGTACAGAGTGCAGACAAAATGCCGATCATTAGAAGGGGGGCCTGTAAAAGAATATCTACCACTGATCTCAACCAACCGCAAAGCAAAGAACCGGAACTATCAGTGTTAGAAACAAAGAGATTAAAACTTGGGCAATTGTTATCAAACAAGGCTCTTAGTATTACACCTATCATGTCAAAAGGCCCACAGCTATCTCCAACTAAACAATTGGAGCACAAGCAAGCAATAAAAACTGTAAACCATTCACTTCTGAATAATGAGAACTGCTCTAAAAATGGAAACTCTAAGTTACACAATATATTGTCCAACTTACATGCAAAACAAATTCACGCCATGCCTTTTAATGATATTCATCGTACACAGAAAAATCATTGTTTATCATCAGAATTGGAATCAAGTACGTCAACAGGCAGCTCGGATGTGGTCAGTGTGATACTGCCTGCTGCTAAACCTCAGCCTGATATACACGAAATGATCTTCCATGATCATTCCCAATCTCGCGATTTTAATATGACTCCCGATGAAATATCACAGGACCCATTAGAAGTTGATAACAACAAGGTTGGGTCAAGTACGACCAACAAACGTGTAGATCCCAAAGTTGTAGATATGACTCCACAACCTAAGAAACGTGGTCGGCCGCGCAAAATACCGCTCTCGGATGGTGCGAAAACCTTGCCCGTTCCAGCGCTAGTAGAGCGGCCACAGCGATCCGTCCGATTGTCCAGGTAATTGACAAAAAATCATCTATACATTTAAATATAATTTTAATAGAAAAATCTTATAATTATATATATACGTAAAAAAATTGTTTATATGTAAATGTATGTATACTAAATTTGTGAACTATTGTTGAACCCCATACCTGCTCCGTGTCTGCATGGAACAAGATATAAACACTATTCCCATGGATGGATATGAATTTGTTGAGTAATGGATTTTCTGTTTAACTGAATAATTACAGGGAACGGCCAGTAGTGATCGTGAAGCCGAGAAGAGGTAGGGGGCGCGGACGCGGCAGGCTCATAGCGGAGGCCACTCCGACGCCCACGCCGGAACCGGTCGTCGTGGCCAACCAGATATTTGTCGAGCAGAAGGAGAAGGAAAAGGAGGAAGAGATAGACCCCACGAGCTCTCGTATCAAGCTGCCCCGGATGACGGAGGCCCTCGACAAGATGCCGTCCATATGTTCCACGCCGCTGACGAGTCTGCGACGGAGTTCGTCTGAGTTTTTCTGCGAGACCACCGAGTTGGAGAGTGCGGTGGTGTTGGACAGTGTGCTGCCTAAGGTGGAGGAT
>DWIW01000004.1:0-16449 GCA_018248535.1 Hovala pardalina | reverse complement strand
TCGTTGAGTCGAGAGGTCGCTATCTAAATAGTTACGCCTATTTTGGAATAGCTCTATAAAATTTAATAGCTCGTTACTAAATTAAACATTGTTTTTAAAAATAGCTGAATATAAAGTCATCGTATCAAAGGAAGTAGGTTTTTTAGTAACCTTCTTTAAATTGTATATCCGTACCAAATATTATAATCTTACGCTAAAAGTTATCCATACATAAGGACAGATCCGACGCAGCTGAGATCTTAACAATTTTAAGTTAACTATAATAATCTTAACGTAACATCGTAATTAGGACACTCATTCATAAATTCTTGTACTAATTGTGTATAACCTAATTAAAACGTTACAAATATAAAAAAATAACGGCAATTAAGCCATGTCGGACGCCTTAAGGCTGCGCAAAAAATCGCCGACAATCGGGTTGGCCGCTAACCCACCCGCCCGCATTGGAGCAGCGTGGAATACGCTCTAGGCCTCCTACGTGGAGACCCGTGCCATGCAGTGGGCCACTATAGGTTGCGGCCATGTTGTAATAGGTTGTGAGCCTTTGCCATATACCCGGCACAAATCACAGAGTTCAGAATCATTCTATTAAGGGTCACTGAACTCAAACAAACACTCCGCTTATACTATTTTCACATTGCAACAAGTAAATTGTACTATACTTATCTTAAACTGTTTTCCCATTGCAATAAATTTAGTTTTGCTTTTAGATTACAGACAATTCGTAATGCATGAGTTTTCCGCGTGAGTCGTTGCTACAAACATACTCTGTGCACGAGCAACGCCAGGTGAACGTCCCGTTATCTAAGGCTGAATGGAACTGCGCTCGTGACGACACCTACCTACTGCACTTGACTGTTTGTAATCTGGATTTATGACTGACAATGCTCCGTGCGTAAATTGTGGTATTAGTGTATGTCTGTCATGGTTTCCTAGAATATATCTTTCCGTTAACCGCCTTGTCGACAGCTATGGAAATAATAACACTAAAAGCAAAGATTTCTATAGTGATTGAATGATAAACATGCAAACATCTAAAAAACATAGTCCATTTAATAGGCCTTGGCTGCAATCCATGGTAGCCTGCGATAAGGCACAGGTCCTCCTCATTAATGAGAAAGAAGGTCTAAAACTACATAAATTAAAAAAAACTATTATTGCCCGACCCGTTCATTGAATGCGGGACCTCTAACTTACGAGTCTTATGAGCGACCACTAGACCAAACCATTAATACATTTATCACAAAACTAAACATTTACATAGTAGGATCTGATTAAAACATCACGAACCATGTTTTCACCCGCTCGTTCATGAAGGTTCTTATGTAAATGAGTCATTTATTCAATGGGAAGGAATAAATTCGTTATCCGAGTGGAATTAAGAAGCCAGCGACCGCCATTTGTCTTACGCCTTTTGTGGGTAAAAAGTCCAAGTACGGAAGAGCCATAAAGATTCGAAGACCAAGGGTTTCTGCGTATTTCACACACAAAACGTACAAAGGTCAGATCTTGACCAATTATTACTACCGTGAAGTTATGGGAACTTCTACTGGTCGGTTCCCTAATGAATGTTTTCCCAAATGAGTCAGTCAACTGAATTTATCAAGGAAATGCCAATGCATTGAAAAACTAAATATGACATCTTGAGATGGCGGGAGGTTTCAATAGATGTTTTAAAAGCAAATTCATTGACGGTTCATTGTCGGACACGAATATTGGTGGTTATAACTGAGAAGGCCGCGTTTGCTACGTCCAACCGAACTGACGGAAGTTATTAGCCGGACCAGCGACAAAGCGTCAATATTTTTTGACAAGGACCATTTTTATCTCTTAAGCGTTTAAGATAAACTTCTTTCGATGTAGTTGATTGAAGCCAAGATCAATAAGGTAACTCATGTTCATAATATATCTTTTAATTTAATATTATATAATTGGTATGAATCCATGTTGTTATGGAAAGTAAGCATTTTAAGCGCACTTCTTCGTCCTACGCATCAAAATCTGCACTATAATATAATACATACATATAATTACATGAGAAGGTTCTCTATAAAGTTCACAAAAGTATATGTAGACCGAGCTCAGCAGTCGGACAGTATGGGTCCCAGAAGAAAGAATAAATATTCGTCGTTCTCGAAACCCATATAGCTGCTGGGTTGGGGTCTCCTGTCAGGATGAGAGGTATCAGTCCTCTTTAATAAGTGCAGGTTTCCTCACGAAGTTTCCATTGCTGAAATGTAGCGTGTTAATTACTTAAGAACAGATAGATATACGCTACCACAAAATCACTATTACCATAAAAGCTTCCGTGAATTACATCACAACTTTTATAAGTTAAGTACAAGGAACCCTTAAGATGTCATATAAACCAAAAAGCCTACGCTACGACGCAGCAATTTCAGGGGATAAATAAGTTTAGGAGCAGCTATCAACAAGGCCCATAAAGTGGGATAACTTCATTCTTTTGGTTTAGGGTAAGCCATGCTAATGTAAATCGTGTTTCCGATTAACATCACTGCGGTGACAAGGCGACTGGATGTACGAGGAAATTAGACGCTTTATAGTTCCGTTCTGAAAGGCGACGTCTCCTACTTCAAATAGTAGGAGATGTACACCTTCACCGTATGTTTGTGCGTCACGCTTAACGGTGTTGTGTTGTATTTACCAAAGAAAATTGATGCGCTGATGAATAAAAATATTTTTTTTTTTTTCTTGTTGGGTTTCCAAAAGAGCCTTTGTAATTTCCTTTTTTGAAAAATAAATTCAGTGATAATAAATATCTTTCAAGGGAAAGGTTAATTAAAAACAATCGAACCTTATGATAATAATGAGTATTTGCAATTATAATGAGCTCAAAAATGCACATAATATGCAATATTCACGCCTATAAATTGATTGGCGATTTCGCAAACAGTTTTACTCCAATATCCAAACAAAACACAATTCATATGGGTTTAATTATTATTAACTGAAAGGCGGCGAATAATCCATATAAAATGCATAATTTAAATCCATTTAACTCATTATTTTACATAATCGGTTTTAATACTTTGAAAGTTCATTATTATTGAATACTATTTGGCCCCGCAGTTTCGCTCACCTTGAAATAGACTTTACAGAAGTTTCTTTTTTCCTTTCCAAAATATATGTCGGCTCAACACCATAATACTACCAGGTATTTCCAGTTAGAAAACCCAATATTTATTACCTATCCTGGGGATCGAATCCTGGACCTTTGGCTTAGCAGTCACACTTGTGAACACATCATGTAACAATGTTATTTTTCTAGCAGATTCGATACTAGTCGCAGTCGCACTATCGCAGTGCAAATACATCATTCGCAGATAGGTCCAGCTGAATTGGCGTTAAATTAATTTAATGGCCGACCACGATGCCACTCGGCTGCGGGCCACTCTATTAAAACACGATTAGGGTTTGCTCAGTCATGTGTGTGTACTAGAAAAATGTTGAAACCGCATAACCACATTTTACCTAATTGTGGATAAAAACTGCTCTTCGGTGACGCCTTAAAGGCCAATAGGGCCGACAGCAACTACACATTCCTAAAAAGAGGACTGTCACATTTTTGAGCATGTTTGACATCTAGCGGTTTGGTATCGAGACAGCAATACCGAAATTAACTCTAATTTTAAACTTTTAACATTTCGTACCCAAATGAATTTGGCAGGCTCTATAGCGCAGTAGTACTAATTCTTCCAACTTACCTATTACGTAGATTCTATTTCCACTCAAGACAATCATTTACGTGATAAACATTTGTGTTTTTCCTGTGTCTAGTTGTATAAATCTAAGATATATTTGCAATACGTCCATCGGTTCTGATCGGGTATCCGTCCATAACATATTCAACTAATATTCACGGATATGAAGGTATATCGGATATTCGGTACAACAATACCTATCCACTCTACTCCACCACAGTCACTATAACAGTTGGGGTCATACATCATTCGAAGATAATTCCGGCTGAATCGGCGTGAACTTAATTTATGAACCGCTGAGTACCTAATTCAACTTTGGTTTGAACATTGCCAAGTGCTTTGCGGATTTTGATATTCGATTTACGGAAACTATTTTAGTAGAACCCTTGGATAAATAATAAAAAATGTATTTCTGGAGATTTAGGAATTAGCCAGTACGTATAATGTGATGTATCTACGAAGACGACTTATCTTCGAAATTAATCTACAGTTAAAGAAGCGAAAGTAGTATGTTAGGGACCACCATTTTCCACGGTGCTAACATATATTTTGGTCAAGAGATATTGCTTTCAACGCCCTTGCAAAATCAACCACTGCAATGAAATTAAAAATAACATGAAGCAATCATTTACTCGGGACGAAAATATTATTTACGCTCAAAAATATTGGACGTGGAGTTCACTCGTCGACGGTCAATTAAAATGTAAGTTCTGCCAAAAAAAAATTACATGACCTTATTTTGCGAGTCTGCTATGTAGCAGGCGTACTCTTAATAAAGTGTTCGCTTCAATCCCTCCACAGAGACTGCATAGCCGAGGACCGTATCTCACAAGAGGTGCTTACCACACCTTTGTTTTATTATTAGGCTAAGCTCCTCTAACTCGCCCCTCGTTCGGTGACGCTGTAAAGGCCAGAGTCAACAGCAACAGTCCAATCGAAAGAAAATGAGAGTATTTATAAGTAACTACTAATACTTTTTGTAACTTTAACACTGTGTGAAAAAATATGTTTTATTGTTGACAAAACAATTCGATAAAGTAGCTTCGAAGCATGTTACTTCTTAATGGATATCCTTGTTTACTGTTCTGTTTTCCGATAAACCTTGAAAGTAGCAAATTAAAAAAAAAGGTTTTAATAACTTTAATAACTCACGCCAATTTTCGGTAAGAAGTAGGCAGAGTATTTTAAACACACACACTTTTTACAAATTTAGATTCCAAGTAAGTAAAGGTGAGCCTATTGTAATTATGTTAATATTTGTAAGCATTATACGATTGTGTGGAAAAGTAGGCGGCACTAAGCATGAGTGGGTCTTAAGCGGCACTGGGAAATGCTCTTGTACCAACAACTTCTCACAATGGATTCGATATTATTAATCGGAGTTATTGGAAATGTTCCGAACATGAGTCTAACGATGTCGAACTAATATCCAACAACTTTCTAAGCGACGTAATTGTTAAACCGTTTAAGTTCCGGGGTTGAAAGCTTTCAGGGTGCTATATGGAGCTTTCTATTTCTGTATCCGGGCTCATTTAGAAAGTGATAAGAAATAGCCATTAAGAGAACTGGACATTATCTGGCTTTAACTGGTTTAAACTGGTTTCATCGGATGATTTTATCACTACCTAGTTAGGGAATCTACTTATCTGGCAGTTTAATCGTTTAGCTAGTGCTCCTGGATTCGGAATATAACAAGTTTAGTAAAAAAAGTAAGGTTTTTAACTTGAAATGCGCAATGGCAGCTCAGCGTCTTATTTAATTAAATAACTTTTATAGATAATACTGATACTGAGTCTTATCCGACCATTTACAAGCACATGGCCGAATAAGCCTCAGTTAAGCTAAAACGCAAGCTCTCGTAATGGCTGAAATTAGGCTAACGTTGCCCATCCAGGTAATGCTAGCGAAGGTAATACCAGTACGCCAAATGAGGCGATAAAACCTAAAAGCTCTTCCGGCAACAATTGTTTTAGGGTAAAGTTTATTTTTAATTAAAGCTAAAACAAAGAAGCTCTGGACAAGTGCCGGTCGGATTTCCGGCTTGGTTTTCAAAGCCTCTTGAGGACTTTCTAGATCTGTGTCCGAGGTGTTACGTTTGTTTTTGTTTTTTTTTACTAACATTCACAGCTCTTTTATATTTCAGTATTACTTATTTAAGATTACTTTTACGTAGGCTGAATTGAATATTATATTATTAGACATGAAATAAACATAAAATACCTCACGCCTGTATTTCCTTGAATGGGGAAGGAAGGCAGAGTTTATCGCATAGTAAAATAAAGTACAATACCAAGATACATCTGTCTCCTATTGGGTTAGGCTCTGCCTACAGGTCGCCAAACGCTTCGGATTAAGCATAAGTGTATACTAACTTCGCCTACGCCAATAATTTTAATTGCAGTTTCACACACATCGATTTTCGTTACGTAACGCTTTTTGACAGATTTTCTACCAGTGTATTATTATTGCATTCGGCGAGACTTTTCATAAAGATCTCCGTTTTTAAAATATATATTTGTTAATATTTACTATGCCACTTTAACACGTAAAATCAAACGTGCTCTGAGTTTAATACAATATGCTGGCTGGTAAATAATGGCCGCGTGTAAACTAAATAAAAACACGCTTTAGACTCATACTTGTAAACATAACAGTGTCAATTTGCATAGTAAGCACATTTCTTGTTGATTTGTACCAATAAATCTTCTAAATATGCCAAGGTTGCCAGTTGCTTGATGCGTTTGCAAAATAATAACGCAATTTATCAAAGACTTCCATGTGTAACTGGACAAGTTACTCGAAATGAAAAGTGTGGCACGGTGCGGAGTGTGACGGCTGAGGTATGACGTGCTTGTTATCAAATTGAAAGTTGACTCTACTGACCTTTATAGCGTCACTGAACTTATATGACCCGCGAGTGATGATGCTACTAAGTAGGAAACATTAACGCCCATAATTTACCCTGAAAATCAATGCCATCAGCTCAACATGAAGCCACAATGAACAATGAATGATGCTATTGCATTTTGTGGTAATTTTACAAAGTAGGTTATATTTACAATAAGTTGTCATGTAAATGTTTATATTTTATTTGCTTGTTATCTATGTCCATATTGTAAACTGACGTACAAATAAAATTTTATTTTATTCAATTCTTGTGTGCCATAGTTGTGGAGAATTGCCCATAATTTAGTGAACAAATTCTAAGTTCCGCATAGCGCGTCTAACTATACCCATCTATTTAGACATAGAACTGTTTGTTCACAATCATCAATCAGACGTTAAGTTAGTTAGTAACAATTGTCTTGATTAATATGAGATAAACGGATTCGCCATCATCATAATTGAAGGCCTCGATGACGCAGTGGTATTACACTCCTTAACTGCGCCTGGTCGTAGGTTCGACTTCCACACAAGACAAACGTTCAGGTGATGAACATTTGCGTTTATACTGTGGCTGAGTGTTTTATTCATATATGTATAATATTTATCCATACTCGTATATCTATCATATAATCCATTTGATCTGTTATCCATAATACAAGTGCTCAAAGAAACTTATTGTTAATTTAACCAATGGTATGTGACAAAGGTGGACCAACTAGGTGGACCGACGACCTAAAGAAGACAGCGGGAAACCGCTGGATTCAGAGGGCTCCGGACCGGGAAGGCAGGCGTGAGGTTATGTATGTATGATGAACATCACAAAATGTGTAATGACTTTCCCAATCAAAGGTGATGGAGCAAGTGCCCTTTGTTGCTCTTTTGGACCAGGCACTCATTACATGTAATCACAGGAAACTGCCACTAAAGAAGTGATGTCAAGGTAATCAGTAATCAAAGTCGGTTTATACAAGTGTATGTAAGAAGTTAGTTTTGTTTTTATAATTATTAAATCATTATGACTTTGATTCATATTTCCTGGTGCTAATAAGTTGTAAAGAGAAACTATATATTTTTTGCTTTTTAGAAACTCTAATACAATGTTATTTGAGTGTAGGCCAATTAAGATATTTAATTATTGTTTTTGTTAATAATTGGAATCATAATCAAGAGGGAATATTTTTCTTATTTTTTAGAAGTCAGTAAAATCCTGTTAGTCTGTGTTAGGCCTGATTCTTACTTCTCAGAAACCTACAAATGTGATGCTTGTGTGAATTGGTATTGAAATACTTTAGTTAATAAACAGAAATCTCTAAAATAACTATACTTACATAAGTCAGAGTCTTGCTGCGGGTTTTGTTAATCATAGTATTATAAAGACCGGCTCAATGCAACTTACCTATGCGCGGTGACCCAGAGCCACCCATCGCCCATGTCATTATGAACGAAAAATATATCGCCCTTCTGGAAGGTGAGCTCATCTGTGTCTGGCATTTTTGTGTATGGTAGAATTGCTACCACACGCTGTCAACAATAGTTCATAATTAACAATCAATAATGCTAAACAGTATTTTATCACAACTGACAACTGTTGTTTTTCCTACATTAAATAACACCATTAGTGCAGGGGAATATAATTACTCGCATCCCACTTTACCGGAAAATGCATATTAAATGTAAATACTTTTAGGGATTGTCATCCAAACAGCTACTTTATGTTTTTTTAGCACACTAACAGGCATAAGGGCCACTTGATGGTAAATGGTCATCAAAAAGAAAGCACATAGTAATTAAAGACATATAAAGTGGTAGAAGTCGTGAACAAACCTTTTTATCATTTACAGGTTCAGGCGGAGGCACCGGTTCAACCAATCGCTCGCGTTTCAAAAGATCAGAGCAATGGCTGTAAAAGCCAACCAACTCAGTAAGGGAATCGAACTGGCGACCGCCGATATAGTAGTCGCCACAAACCGCAGTGATTCTGTAAACAAGATCTCACATGAGTACAAAATAATGTGACCGAACAATATGGTTATCTGAACAAATGTAAATTTCAAATATAAAACCAACCTTGTTAGCTTAGATTATATGCTATATTTCTACATAATTGATTTTATTAATTTGTAAAACTGCAGTTAGACAGCATAGTAATTCACCTAAAACTCTTTGTTCCACACTTTTCATACTTACCTAAAATGGTTGATTCCCGTGCGTCCCAAATAGCTCAGAACATATGAGCCAGGTTTTCTATCACTCTCTCGTACTGGAAAACAATATAAATAATGAAATATCGAATTATGACAGAATATAAATTTAAACATCCTAAATAAGCCAACATTTTTTGTTAAACATTCTCCTTTTAGATGTGGTCATTTATGAGATTTCATAGATTTACCAGAGGTAACCCTTATTCCTCAAGGGAACTGAAGACTTTAATTTAGACCTACCTATATTGTCAATTATTAAATACTAACAGTATACTAATCTATCACTAGCAACTTCAATAGTCCTCACACTAAAGAATGCAGACCAAGATTCTTATTAACTCATTATACTAACACTCTCAGTTCCTTTGTACAAATATCATGGTGGCAACAGATTTGAACTACATGCTCAGTAGAAATATGAGGTAAACTTTAATTTTTATCGACTTTATAGAACACAACACATTCATTCATTCTGGCTAAGAAATAGAAAACCTTAGAAGACACCTTAGTTACTTAAGTAAGGTCTTTTATTACATTAAATTAAAGTTACCTAAATAACTGCCCAACTTGCCAGCTGCCCATAATCTTTCTTCCGATGTGTATCTGTCGAGGCGGCCATGATACCATTCGGTTTCCGGTGGTGCGAGAACAGCTTGACGCTCTCCTGTTGGTTAGTGAACATTTATTACCACATTTTTTTACGTTTTGGATACAACTTTTTATATATGTATTGATTATGTTCAATTCAGTGAACTATAAATCGTTGGCAGTTTCCTTGCACAAAGTAGTATTAACATTGCTATACTTGGTCTGCAGAGAAACAGGCAGTCAGTGACATAGGAATAATTTATAAAACATAAATATCTCATTACATTATGCATGATATGTAAAATAATTATATTTTATATCACCATTATATTATTTTTATATTTTATTGGCAATCTCTAGTATCTGCATATCTCAATAGGAGACAGATGGGAATTTATGGAAGCATGTAGCATTTTACATTATTATGCATCAAAATTTAACATGGAATCAAACATAAATATTTTATTGTTATTATTAAACTATAAACGTGTTCAGGAAACTGTTTAAAATAATCACTGCAATTTATACAAATACTATATTAAATAGTTTTAAAATGATATTTTTAGATAGAGTGTGTTTATCTGTTATGTGAATAATTTTCTATTGCCCTAATCACCAATGCATCCATTGCTTCCTATGAAAAAACAAAAATATTAAGTACTTAAATAGGTGTAGTTGTAATTTAATATAATTCATTTAATGACAGAACTTCCAATCGCAAATCACAATCACAGTCAAGACTTTATGTGTGTGGCTAAATGAAAAAGAATTAGATGGGTAGGATATTTCAGATGTAAATATTTATATATATTTTAAGTATACCTACCATTGGTGCTAGGCCCATCTGCTTCATCAAGCTCCAAATCCGCAGCCAACTCTGCTAAATCGCCGCCACCATCCTCAGACTCGGTCGATGGAGATCCTAGTTTATCCTTTATAGGGGGTCCGATCGGCGCCCCCATAGTGCGTATCAAATCAGCCATTTTTCGTCACTTTAATAGAAATATACACCGTTAAGAATGACTCATACGTTATTCACTGCTATTGTAAAAAATAAAAAGATAAGAGTAACATGCTCACAATAGAATATATATATTTAAACTTGAATTTAACTCTAAGTAAAAAACAAATAAAATGAATTTATAAAACGTTTAGTGATAGTGCCACCGTACAATGTATTCACCTTTTTATGTCAATAATGAAGTAAACAGGTTTAGTATAATGGAGAAAAGTACATCTTTTTATGTAAATATACACAAAATACGCTGTCCAAATCGGTACAAAACAGATTGGATTGAAGAACAGAATAAATAAAATATAATTTGACAGCTTTGTTTGACTGAATATAGTAAAGAATTGCCATCTGCAAATAACTTGGGTAAAATGTAATATGTTCGTTTTATTGTCTTACGGTATTCCGATAGCAAATCCGAAAGGCCGAAAATCTGAATCCGATGAACATAAGCGCAACGCAACAAGGGCTTTATGAACTTATGGTTTAAGTCCTTTATTTTTCTCAAAAGTATTAAAAAATCACTTACAGAGAAATTAATAATTTAACATGTAGGTTCATTTAATATAACATGTATTGAATTTACCTAGACAATAGAAAAGTACACATATATAATATACTATAGTGAAAGTATAGTAAATGTATAAATAAAAGACACATCTATCATTTAAGACATAAAGAACTTCTTCATATCAGCCTACCATTAGCCTAACAGTTCAAACTACAATTGCTCCAACTCATTCACACGAAGGGAACTATATTTACAGCGCTTGAGGAACTCAGCCTGTTCAGATGTGGTGTAAACCTTCTAAAGTTCTAAAGTTAGAAAACGAGTGGAAGTGGTTAGGCAGAAACATTTTAAAATATAAAAATGGCCGCAACCCATATTAGCCCACTGCAGGGCACCGGTCTTTCCTCATAACTAAGGAGGCCTAGCCGTACTCTACTATGCAATGCAAAGATGCACAGCCCATTTTTATATACGCGAACTTTGTGTCGTAATAAGTTCACAAAGTAAAAGACAGCGTTAATGTCGTAGCTACTGAAAAGTATATAACCATCCATTGGAATAATTATGTTGCCCTTGTTAAAAATACTTTGAAAGTTATAAATACGGGTAGATTCGATGTGTGAACCCCATTCATCGTTCTCTTATCGTAAAAGTGTTTACGTGTTGACTTGCTGAAGTGTTAATTAGTTTTTGTTAAAAGGTAGAATAATAAGAATATTATTTCATTTTTTGGTGTTAATCAACAATTCTAACTGCGGCATTCTTATTTAAACCTATATTTTTCTTGCATCATTGTACTTATTTATTGGATGCGTGCGCATATTGATCGTGTCAAGGGGGCGACGCCATTTTGTTGCGAGAATGTTCTTTGTCTACCATCAATTTAGCTTTGTCATTCTCGGGAAAGAGTAACTAAATCAATAGTAAAGTAAGGGCAATCTATACAAATAGTTTCATTATTGTTACAGATACCAAAATGCAGATTTTCGTCAAAACCTTGACTGGTAAAACCATCACCCTAGAAGTTGAACCTTCAGATACAATTGAAAACGTAAAAGCGAAAATTCAAGACAAAGAAGGTATTCCCCCCGATCAGCAGCGACTGATCTTTGCTGGGAAGCAACTCGAAGACGGTCGTACGCTTTCCGATTACAACATTCAAAAGGAATCCACTCTCCATTTGGTCCTGCGTCTACGAGGTGGTATGCAGATCTTTGTCAAGACTCTGACTGGCAAGACCATAACACTAGAGGTAGAAGCCTCGGACACCATTGAGAATGTGAAGGCCAAGATCCAAGACAAGGAAGGCATCCCGCCAGACCAGCAGCGTCTCATCTTCGCCGGAAAACAGCTCGAGGATGGGCGTACACTTTCTGATTACAACATCCAGAAAGAGTCCACTCTCCATCTGGTCCTGCGTCTGCGAGGTGGTATGCAGATCTTTGTCAAGACTCTGACTGGCAAGACCATAACACTGGAGGTAGAAGCCTCGGACACCATTGAGAATGTTAAGGCCAAGATTCAGGACAAGGAAGGCATCCCCCCAGACCAGCAGCGTCTCATCTTCGCCGGCAAGCAGCTCGAGGATGGGCGCACCCTGTCTGACTACAACATCCAGAAAGAGTCCACTCTCCATCTGGTCCTGCGTCTCCGAGGTGGGATTTAAACCTACCCTATCTAAACCAACTTCAGCAAGTCAACTTTATTGTTTGCAATTTTATTCAGTATTAATAAAAATCTGTAATCTTTGAATTGTTAATGTAATCATTCCATTTAATTTCAATAAATAGATTGCTTGGTTCTAGTTTGGATTTTATTTCTGACCTTAGCAGGATGATGACCTTACCATTGGATGGCTTAAATTTTAAAACATTATATTTAATTTAAAAAAAATGCAATTTCCGAAGGTAAAATAGTCATTAGTTTCACTTTTCCTTTTTACAAAATGGCCTTAATTAATTGGTAGACTGCCGCATTGGCCGACCCAAAATTTGCTCTTGTTCATAGACGATGGTGACCACTTACCATCAGGTGGCCCATGACTATGACTGGATTATAAGCAACATGATTGATATTTTTAAAAATAGTTTATCACATATCTGGGTGGCCTATCTGGAAGGTCCAGAAGGAATCTAGGTAAGGCAAGTCATGGTTGGATAAATCAAAATCAGTAGTAGGTTTTGGTCTGAATCGCATTACTATAGCTATTGACAAATTGGAAAATAAACTAGTCATAGTGACTAACATGCATTTGTGACTAATATTTAATAGGAACATACTAGTATAGTATAGACTAACGAATACTGGCCAACTATTACATCTTTTTTATTTACAATTTATAATCGGCGCCCGTCACATGGTATGGGCGAAGTGAAATGTGTGAAGAGAGGTTATATAAATTAAAGGAATCTGTATATAGATCACTGAATTTTCCTGAGTTATTTTTAAATACGTAGAGAGGCTATTAATTACTACTTGAGGTACCTTCTGATAAACGGCTGCAGCTTCGCAGCTGTTTCTTTTTCGTTCAAGAGAAGCAATTCGAGTTTATTAAGCATTTGGAGAAGGAACTTCAACCTCACACCTGCCTGTGTGTTAACGTTTAAGGTAATTATTAAGGATTCGTCGAGAGGATTCTTCCTGATACCTGGACAATAATCACCTATGTAAAGGGCAGTTGAGAGTAGCAGGTTAGTTAGGCAGATCTTTGGCCTTTTCTCAACTCTGTGTAGGTAGAAAAATATAAAATTGATAAATTTGTATTGGAGAACACATACTGACGATTCGACTGACTGAATCGAGAAGTATGATGTGCAGGTTTTTTCACGAAGTTTTTCCTTCATGGTTCGTGGTTTTCATACAGGAACATGATTGATTACTTTTTATTTTTATAATATGCACATGACTACCTAGGATATCACTGTTTTAATATCTGCCAACCCCATTCAGAGACGGGCGTGAAAATATGTTTAAAAGGTGGATAAATAGAGAAAAGAAATAATAGACAATTGTAATCGTTAACATTTTATTAGGAGGCGAAACGAGCAATAAGTTCAGGATAATTTTTAATACAAATCAATGTTGTATTACATCTCATAAAACGTCAAGTTTAATCAAATTACAATAGGTATTTAAGATTACAGTAACATGAACAAGAATACATACATCAAGTAGATAATTGTACCTTACCAAGACAGACTTGCACCAACAGTTATTATAATAAATCTCCAACTTGGTGTCACATCATCATTCATAAAAGCACAGTTGCCACATTTATTTAAACAAAAATATGTATATTTCAATACAGACATTAGTTTAGACATCGCACTAGACTGTGGTGATAATTGCATAACCTATAAATATTTTTTTAAATTGATTTATTTACCTATTTAATTCCTCATAGAACGGCGTTATTTTTAAAGCATCAATTTTCTTTAAGTATCCAGCTGTTTGTGCTATTGACATAGGACACCAAGTCGGATCTAGAAATATCTTCAAATTCATCTAAACTTTTCCATTTATTCTCACAATTATTAACAAGTGACACATCAATAAAATGTCGTATTTCATACTCATCTAGGTGGTACATAACTTGCATTAATGTTTATATAGCAACAATACGCCCTCTGTGGGACGATCTCTTCAAACGATCAGAGCAGCCACTAACATAGTTATTTATAGATTTTTAAAGAAATGCATTTGCGACTTTTGGCATTCTTCTTTAAGATCCAAAGCCGCACGCGAAACATCTAAACATGACATCCTTGAAACACCAATCAATTAATTATTTTCTTACATATAGAGACACTTGAAGATAAAACGATTATTATTTATGAACTTACATACATATGACTAATATTAGATCTAGGTATTGTCTTTTGTATGCCAGAAAAGTGATCCAATGGGGTCCTTTATTTTATGATTTAATGGGCTTGCGCATGACAACAAAAGATGTAGGTTATATAGCTGCCGACGTCAACATTGAACTGCTAAAAAATCACAAATTTCATAGATTCATGCATATGCCTATGAATCACTATTAGAGGCCACATATAAAAATTATAATTTGATCAATTAAACGAAATTAACGGCTTACAAAGTGTACGCATTATATTGGTAGAACAATAATAATAGATGATAAGGAGACTGCACTATCATCATTCCTAACGTTATCACAATATTTATCAATTGCAATGTTTATTAACAACGACCTTGCACACCTGGCAAGACTAAGCAATTCCGACCACCCTGATGTCATCTGTGCTTTGTGCACCAAGATTGTCTCCTATTAAGAGGAAAAAAAATTACCCGCAAAACTTAACTTAACAGCTAATCTCATAATAACTAGATTCTTTTTAATACTAATAAATATCATGTCCTGTGCCTAGCTGGAGGGTAGATAAGAAACTCATTAGAAAAACAAGATCATTAACTCTATGTCCGAAGGAAATATCATGTACAAAATAATCCAACTCACAAATGGACGCTTCGATATAAGTTTTAATACTCTCATACCATTTGATGGAACATAGTTCTGTAGTTTAATAATATTAACAAGGGTTTATGTAAAATATGCCATGTAGATTACACACATATTTGTCTGTATAGGTAAAATGGAGTATAATAAAAATAACATGTTATAACATTTTACAATTTGGCAATAAACGCTGTTTGTAAATGATGATCTTAAATATATTTTTTTTCTAAATTTATATGTTAAATCCAATATTAAATTGGAAGACCTACAATTTAAATGATTTTAGAAAATCATAAGTCGTATAACATGTTAATGAGAGCACAGTACATAGCATGTTGTTTTGACAGCAGTAGGTATTGAGCTTTTGACAACATTGGAAGTATCCGAAACTACGTAATACTGGGACGATTTAACAACTTAAATATAATTACGATTTTTAATTTTATAAAAACATAAGACATATTAGGTTTAGAAATGAAACTTTTACAAACAACACAGCATTCCAAGTCAATTACCTACATGGTAGCACTATGACGGAACAATGTTTAGAGTGTATCATAATTTGCTTGTGTAAGATAATAGGCTTTAGATATATGATATGCTTAGGGTTTAGATATTATGCTGACTGGGCCGTCCCACTTGGTTCTGGCTATGTTTTAAGGCAGCCTAAATAACTTCCGACAATAAGTTGTCGGGTCTCATTGGAGTCCTGACGGAATACACTCTAGGCCTTCTCTCTTTATGAGGAGAATCCCTTGCCCTGTAGTGGGCCACTATGGGTTACGGCCACTATGGCAATAAGCTTACCACTATGGACCTAAACATATCTGCTGAAAACTTACATATATATACTTCTCGACCTTTGGACAAATACAAGTTTTTCTTGAAGTGTATTTATTCACTATTCACTTTATAAAACTATTATTTCTACTACACAAAAAAGGGCAGAAATCATTTGGATGTTATTGTTAATGTAATGTTTAATATTGTAGATTATTGTAAAACTTGAGGGTAAATTTTCATAAAAACAATGTGGTCTTATCAGATTA
>DWIW01000003.1:0-16581 GCA_018248535.1 Hovala pardalina | reverse complement strand
TTGTACACAGGGCCCACTCGTTGTCGGGCGGAAAAAAACTGCGCGGAGCTGCGTTTGTGAAATCTGGTTATTTTGTTTGGTTTAGGAAAATTTGGCTACGAAACACGATTTCCTAATGTATCGTCTTTACGCGAACTCATTCTAGATAACTTGGCAGACCCTTTGTGGGTTGAGAAAGTGGCAAATGAGCAAGCAGGATTTTTAAGGCTTGGTGCCTAATAAAATAGCGTAGCGAGTTACAATCGTAAAAATCACCATTGTTAAACAACGCCTTGTAGGTAGCTGGTAGTTAAATGGGTGAACAAGTCAATCTTTTTGAGATATTCAGTGTATTTATTGCGGTCTTGGTTATTATCGTCGTCGTTAAGCCGTGTCGAAAGCCTTCGGGCACCCTTAAAATTATTTGCCACTTGAGTTGATCACTAACCTCTTCATCAATCCGCATTGGAGCTGCGTCATAAAATAAGTTTAAAGACCTTGTAAGTTATATAAGAGACACGTGCTAAGCAGTGAGTCTCTATGAGTAGCAGCCAAATAAATAAATAAGAGGAACATTATGACACTGAATAACCTTAATAAACACCTCGGCACACCGATACGTCTACACCGCCCTCTCAAATACAACAGGACGTGCAAGAAATATTGAGCCAACGAAACAAATAGGTCGGCGGATAGACTCTGAAAGTCCGAATGATTGACGCACATCGCGAGGATGCGGGCGAAATTGCCCCATTATACGCACTGCGGGCGGGCTAACGGCGAATCAATTGGATTTGACGAACTCCATATTCGAAGCGAGTTAGATTCATCTTTTGCTAAGTACGTGCAAACTATTAACGCGAGTGAACTTTATCTATGGCTTTGACTATTACCTCATACTTTTCAAGCTACAAAATAATGAAGTGATTTGTTAATTTTTGCGTCTTCTTTACATATGGACATTACAGCTCGACATAATATACTCGTAGTTCATGACTACCGGTTAGTAATGAACTGTTCTACCAAGACGCACTGGAAAAGTGTAGTGCAGATTGTTCCACACATGAATAAGATACTCGTGCCCAGCAGTAACGCTAATGGGTTGCAAACATGCAATCAACTTTACGTGTGTAGTGTGAGAATGGAAGTCGGTAAATTTGAACTGATCGAAGCCTTCTTTGTTTTCACACACACCTCCTCCCGTTTGACAAGCTAATTGGGTACGATCCGAAGCATTCGCTATTTGACGGTTCGTGTTCAACTTGATCGATTAACCAAATTAGTTTCGACTCTCATTGTTAGGAAGTTACTATAAACTTGCATACGATACGTAGCATATGTTTCTTAAGTTCAACAAAGCGATAGTTTACCTCCGAAGTAAATCCAATTTTTTTAATCTAATCGAACCATTCAGGCTAGACCTTTTTAAATCTACATTAAATTTGCGTTATATATATTAATTCTTATACAGATCGCTTATTTTTCACCAAGCGGTATCCGCTACTCATAGACTACACTACATCCATCTAGTACGCTGAAATCCAAGCGGAATTTAAACGGCTGAAGACAAAGTACCCTCGCATTGAATAATGGAATAATGAAATGAGATCCGACGAGTGGCCATCTTTTGTCTGGAAGAAAAACGCAAAAAGGGGTGACAGAGGAGCGGCGAGATCCCAGATAAATAATTGCAAGAAGATACATTACATTCAGTGGGTTTGTGCAGTTTCATTTTGCAGTTTATTGTATTGAAATTTATAAGTGCATTTTATTAAAAATAGTAACGGGGTTAACATGACTTTGAAATAAAAAATTGAAGATTAAATAGTAATTTAAGTCAATTTTTATTCGTTTATTCACTTGCATGTAATACGAGTACTTTAGGAGCATTATCATACCTATAACTGTAAAAGACTCAACTCGATCAACGAACATAAACACCGATTAACACACTGATAAACCTCAAATATAGTAGATAGTAATTAAGCGAATAATCAATTTAACAATGCAAATTGGGATCATATATTTTTGGTATAATTAACGCAATGTAGTCAGAATATATCATAATTACTTTTTTAAGCATAGTTTGTAATGTTATATGCTATATTAGATCAAGTTAAGAAAAGTAACAATATTTAATACTCCAGCTTAGATAAACGTTAAAGAAAAAGAATGGTAGCGACGAAATAGACTGCAGTTCGATTTTCGATTGAATTGCAATGAGATTGGTACAGCGTTCCTCTCGAATCTACTTGACGCTTTAAACATCTTCACCGGAAACGCTATTTTACCAAGTTTTACTTGTTTTAATAAAATGGGAATGGTTTACGTTGCTATCACACAAACTACAATGTTGCCCACAAAAATTAAAGTTTCGACGAGATATTTCATATTTCGTTAGCAACCTTATAACAGCATTTTAGTTCTGAGATGAGTTTAAATATGTTTTATATTGTTTTCAAAAGGCATGTGAAGTCTGCCAACTGTCAGGTAACGTACCACACGATTATCAAAGACAACCCATGTTTGATATCGGTATAAGTTTATATATAGTAAGTCTTGATGATAAGCATTAACAAGTCTTTAATTATCCGATGTCCAACAAGTCTCATTTTTAATTTGCTCAACGTCTAATTCTCACCGTCAACATGAGTCGACTGGTAGAGAAAGCCTCTACGCATTGCGTCGGCCGTAAGTACAAACCTTAATAAGATTAGATTATAATAAAGTGTTAATAAATAATAATATTGTTCGAAAGGTTCTCAAATTTAACGAGTGAAAGAGTATCAGATGGTACGTGGAATACATGATGAACAAAGGGAGTAGTTATTTGTATGTTGGCAAACAAAACTTTCCCTGTAAAGTTTTGATTGGAACGTTCCCGAAGCCCCGGCCAAGGTCCCATCAATACTGCGCAATCCTTCCTATAAAATCAATATGTAACATGTAACGCGTAATATGCTGATAATATCATAAAATCATGTGGAGTTCAAAGAATAGAATAATAATTTGTCTGTCTTTAAACAAATGATACTAGCGAGATAAGCATCGAATATTTCGTACTTTATACGTACATAGGGGTTCATACATACAAAAAATACTATTAGATAATATAAATAATATAAAGCGTTACTAGTTTTAAGCCCTTATAACATAAACCTACTTGGACATTTTACAAAATACTAAATCCTCAAAAACGAGTAATTTTGCAACGATAAATTACACTTAATACAACCGCCCATTGGTTAAAATGGCCCATTTTCAACAAAAAAAAAACAATAAAAAAAAAAGTAATTTTCTGAAATTGTTGAAGCCTAATAAACTGCGCTTGGTCTGACAGCACTAGGCCAATTTATTTAAACCTCAGACACCAAAACTAACTGCACCGATCCAATTTGCTGATAGCGGATAGTATTACTTTAGACGTCAAAGGTTCCCATTTAATCGAATTCTGTTGAAGATGAAATAGTTAATCAAGCCCTATAAAGCGTCACATTTCCATAGCTTAATTACTTGCACAATTGCAAGGCAATATTTTAATTTTAAGTCATAAAAAGTCATACAAAAATATAAAATTATAACATTCGGTATATTATATCCGGACTCAAAACTAGGTGTGCGTAGATAGTTTAATAGAGTAAAGTGATTAGTTTCAATATTTATTTACATCCTAGGTGAGTACTCTCAATTTTATGGTACCTTGTGTTTGTACTGCAGTCCCAGTTTACTAAATCTGGAGTGTCATTTCGTTAAACTATATTATGAGGCAGGTTCGGATGTCGAAGCATACTGAGTAACTGAAGTATATAATTAAATATGCAAAGTTTTGATATAACATTTGATGTGATCGGATTCACTTTTGTTTTTCAAATAGCATCAAACTGAATTTGAACGACAATCCAGTGGTGTCCGCCTGTATGATTGTTTGTACAAATAGAGTTTTTAGTTCGAACGGCGGAAAAGAATTGTTTGCATTTCTAGTTTAATACCGACATGGGTTTGTTCCGTGGCAATATGTTGCAAATGACATTTTAGATTAGATTTAGAACACAAAAAATCCCAATACACATTGAATGGCTCGAATCAAATAACAAATAATTTCAATAAATGATAAGTCTATCGCAGAAATACAGCAGTTATCCAAATATTCATGCGCGTCATTAGTCATTATTTAGTATAAAAAAATAAGGACTCTCACGCTCATTAATTTTAGCTAATTTATCAGAACGATAACAGTAATGATGCATGATAACTTATACTTTTATGAACTCTAATATTCGCCTATGTACTTGTAGCCCATTTCGTGAAATTGAAACTCATGTCCGTTCTAAGGCACTTGAAGATAGGCCTGATCTAATAAAGATGGCACGACCGGAAGTAATAAGCGGCAAATTGCACGAGAGCTCCCGTCGAAACGTTCTGTCCGTTCTTCGGATATGTTTACATTGGAAAAGTTGAACTAAACCTAATCGTTCAGTATTGATAATAAACTCTTACCATATTCTAGAAAAGTCCTAGTCTAAAAATAAGAATTCAGGATGAGGATATTCTAAAACTTGATTAATGCTTTTAGATTTTATATTGAACTCCTACACTGTTTTATTTCTCGTAAGGCGAAGCTCCTCTAAACCGCTCCCCGTTCGGTGACGCTGTAAAGGCCGGTAGGGCCAACAGCAACTGTCCATTCGAAAAAAAACTAAGCACTCTTGTGGAATACACGAGTTCTTAGAGGAGCATGTAACGATCAGAGATAGAACAGGAACAAACTTACATATAACACCTAAACATCTACCTTAGCCGATATATTGCAATCTCATGATAAATCTTTGGGGACAGGAGTTATTTAAATTGATATTCATATATACACATTGATAGTTAATGTAGTAATGTTAGTTTATGTAATTTTGAGAGAAGACGCATGGGAAAATAACTCTACACGAAGCAAAGTATTAATAATTAGTAGCACACTGGTTATATCTCGACGTTGCGTCGCAAAATTCCTAATTTCCAGCTATTTCCAATATTAAATTTCCGTCGTCTAACTAACTACCAACGGATTAATCAAATAAACTGCAAATTAATTCAATTGCGTCGTTTGAAACTATTTGTGGCTAAATATACAAAATGTATCGTGGTGAAAATTGTTCGTATGTTATGTTGCCACAAAAAGATAATAAGAACGATGAAACGTACTGTCCTTATAATAGATGTAATACAAGAAAAATATGTGTCAAGCCTATATCACTACCTGTCAGTGCGTTTCTTTCTCAAAGATCGAGTGATAGATACCTTTGGGACCGACCCCATACCTAATATAAATATAATAGGGAACACCTCAATATCCTTTACGTCACTTACATGTCACAGATATAATCCGATGAACTTTTTATGAGCAACGGGTCACGTCAACTTTCACGTCGTTACGAATTAACTTTGTATATTAAATTAGTGAAAAACATATTCGTTCGTATTTTATTCATGACTCAATTTTATTTTTTACGGTTAATGAAGTTTGATCTTGCTGTTTGTTTGTTTGAATTCATTTTTAGTTTTATTTCAGTTAGCATATATTTTAATCTTGGAAATCTATTTAAACTATTACCGTCATGTCAATTAGAGAGATTTTATTTTGGAAACTATCGCTGGTCCCTCTTTTTATCGAAGGTACACAGTACAGTATGGAAGTAGATGTAAATTTTAAATTTTACTCGTCGTTTTAAACGTATTCTAATGTCCTAGATAGTATGTAATCGTGTCGGTTTTAAACAAAACATGTTTGTAAGCGAAATACAGAGGATGCGCTAGAAATAATGGGAAGTGGAAGTACTCGATGAGATTGCTTCGAACTCAAGTGTTTCGTGTTGAAACATTCCTATCAGTATTCCGTTTAAATCGCAAACTCGACACGAGAACGATCTGTACCTGCTGAGAAACGGTTCACTCGGCGGTAGAACTGTTGAAAGGCATGGTTTTGATAGTAAGATACGTCAATTCTTTTTACCGGGCATCTATTTGATTTGGTTTCAGATTTTTCCCAAGTGCATGATTGGTTGTGTAAAAAGGAGTCTGCCCATATTCACATCACCAACGTAATACTACAACGTGGTATCAAAAAAACCCTATCTCAGAAGCGAGTTAATAAAAGGTAATAGAACAATTTCAGTAACATTGTAGATGAAATTATTAACACGAAGCAATACTCGTGTCTTTTGAAGGATTGTTACGGTAATTGACTTGAAAGTGTCGTGTCTGCCAAGTTTACCGCGAAGCCACAGAAAGCCACAGACATTTCCTTTGCCAATAGTTCCCTCTATCGGTTGTACGCCTGGCGACATGCAGCTTGCTCATGTAACTTACTAAATGCCCTACGCCCTACCTACCTTTACGTTATGTTAGTCATCACTGTGAGTCGATGAAGTAACGAAGATTTAGAGGAAGGTTTTAGAGGTTTTACGATTACACTTTTGATTAATACTGATATTTGATTCGCTCATATAACATGAGTACCTACCACACATTTAGAAACAGAGACAATAAGTGTTTTGTATTTGCATGTATTGTACGTAGATGGCGCTGTTACACACGAGTCACTAGCGGACTTTATCTCGCTCACCCGCTGTCACTGATTCGCAGTCATTACACGCTCCGCTTGAGAGGAAGTGGCCGTTAAATGCGCAGTTCAAGTTCTCTGAGGCAAACCATCAACAGTTGGGCGACAGATAAATGTCAAACTTACGCTTAATTTTACACCATAATAAAGGGACCTCCACAAATAAGATACCAATTAGGAGTCGGATAGTATTATCAAATAGTGTCAACATCAGTTTTGAATTGATAAAACTGACAATGATTTTGCGGCCCGTTTGGGCAGCCCGAAGAAGCATTTACGAACGCTGACAAGTACCACACTTTACTGTTAACCGATAGCGATAGGTTTATTATAAACCGACTACGACTTTCGACTACGTTTGGACTGGTCCCTAGACAAATAACATATAATTCAATTATATAATATAATAGCACAAACATAGTCCATTCGGGTTCAATGCGCAGCATACTAGCCAACGATTCTGCGACGGAAAATCCACCGGCTGTTACACGTACACATGACTCTCGAGCGGACTTTATCTGCCTCGGCCGCTGCCATTGATTCGCAGTGATTACACGCTTCGCTGCAAGAAAGCGACCGTTAATTTCGCAGATCCAGTTCTACGTATCGAGGAATCAAGCAAACTGCTGTGCGACAGGTGTTTGACTACCGATACTCGATTATGTTAAGTAAGTATGTTCATTAGAAATGAATTATACAATGCTGTCAAACGACCATTCTGGTACCGTAGTGACGTAACCTTCCGGATTCCTTCATTATTAAAGTCCTTCAAACCATTTGCTATCCGATGGTATCCAATGATTTTTTGTTTAACAGTACTTAAGTTTTCGTTTCTCTTTGGTTGGGTTACGTTGGTACAATCAAGTCGCTAGTACATCACTGCATCACACATTTTTATGATCAACTTTTTTGTGACATACGTACTTATCTGCTAATTTCTTTGGCAGTACCTACAACTATTAATTGTAGGATTAATAAAGCAAATAATTTGCAATCTAATCAAAAGCCACATTATGCTCAAATAGAATTTAGTTTCCCATTACAGGGTCAATATTTATCATCCTAATTGGGTGTTTACAACTAGATGTTATTGTAAATCTATACGCACAAATTAATCAGGAAACTCGCGGTTGTTGTAATTGTTAAAACGCAATTTAGGAGTGAAAGATTGGTTAATCCGTAGCGCCTCGTTTGTTTTGTTTGCTAATTCATTGCGAAGTTTTAAGCTCGTTTATAAATACTTTGATGATTGTTTTGGATTTTGAACCTGCTAGTTATTGCGAAGTGGGATAAAATATATGTAGTTGTTTAAATTTATTTATTGTTCCTAGATTTTATCGTTTAGCCAATGCGTTAGATATAATCGATTTCGACTGAACTGACTGACTGAAGGAACTTGTGATATTACAGTACATTTGTAATTAGAGTTTACAAAGAGAGAAGAAGTAGGTTGATTATTGAAACAAGCAATTACACAAAAGTCATTTTAATGACGTTATACAAGAGAGCACAGAACACACCGTGTCTCATTCAGAATTTCATATCATGCAGCGGCAGCTGTTTAATTAAAACGCGAGTAATCACAACAAAGATGTAAGACCTGAGAGGCAATAAAGTCCAGGGATCGCGCCAGCCGCGACTCGTACGAGACGAAATGAACGATAAAATGCCAACGATCACATTCAGGACGAGCTTGTGGAATTGGACCGGAGTAATGGCGGCTTTCGTTCGCGATCAGCGTCACAGCACTGAAGGAATTCGACTCGAGTTGTACCAATCGACACACAAACCACTCGATTGCTCCTATATATAAACGTATAAAGGCGGTATTATGGCGGTGTCATTCGGACTGCGTTGAAAAAATTCGTAACACCTAACTTCATCTAGCAGAGCTCGATGCGCATACAACTTTCGGTGATCAGGTAAAGTGGGTGTCTGCTAATGGTATTTTCTCCTCTATGATAGTTCAAAGCAATTATTCTCGAATACAATAGATAGCAATAATAAATTCAATAATGCGAAAAGGACGGGTTGGCGTCACCAGCCAGACGCTAGTGTACGTGACTAAATAAATCGATACTTATTGTAGGGAAGAAATCGATTTCATGTTTTTATTATTATTTAATTTGAGAATGATAAATTTGCGACGGCACAGGCCTTGTCTATGAAGTACAGACACTATCATAATTATTTTTCTTATTCTTCATATTCAATAGCGATTACAGTTTTACATTAAAATTGTAACGAAGAACAAAGAAAGATGTCATGATAAATAAAATAAGATCAAATAAACAATGCCAAATTAATATTACTTTTCACAAGGCGCGTATTTTCTGTTATGAAACGAAACTTTGTAATCCCAGTCTTTGAAACACATCGACGGGCTAAAGTCTCTTTCAACAAAGAAAGATTTTGCAATAAAGAATTAATTGAATAGACATATACACGGTGAAGTAAGGTTAGGAGGTGAGGTGAACATTTACAGCCTTGGTTACAAAACATGGACGAAACTTAGACCTGTTTTAAAACTGAAGTATAAGTGACAGCCTCATTCTTATACCAGGTCTGCGTCGACGTCCACGTTTTATAATAAAGGCCTTGTGGTTTTGTTAGTGTTGAATATCATGAAGTTAGCTACTTGAAATGCAAACAATACATTCTAATGCAATCTGATGACTTGTCTGTATGTTTACTGTTAATTAAGTTAATCCTGTTTACGTGGCCATTTATGTTGTATAACATGAGCTTATAAATAAGAAGCAATGACGCATATATAACTGTTTCTAAATAATGAACAGATTAACTCAACAAGCGAGACTTAATAGAACGAGAAAACTAAACGAGAAAAAATAAAATTTGTTACTAATTTAAATATGCCATATAATTTCTACTATTTTCACGTTTCAACAAAACAATATATTAATGTTTTATTTTATGCAAAGAAATTTCTATTTCTAATATAACTGTCAGTAAAAACCACTAAACAACTTGTTGTTTAACAATAACAAGGCATGGACAGTAGATATAGTAAATACAAACAGTTTGCATTTACTATAAACACCATCAACCCAGTTTCAAATCCTTTAACAATGGTATCACTCTAAATAATTTCAGTGAACAGTCCTTTAGCCGTTGTTGAATTCTGATTTAAATTTCCGTGAATATACCCAACTGAAACTCAGCTAGTTATTGTCCAACGAGCTACGCCGGTCTTGTAGTATAAAACTTCGTCAGACAAGTTCGTAAAATAACTTTGGCATTTCTATTTAAGCTGCAATGGAATAAATAAAACAAGCCGTTGATAATGTTCGCATTTGGATGATAGCATAATGATATTTTGTATCAAAAACACTTCAATAAGGATAAATAAAAATCGTACACACATATAAGTGTTTATTGTATATTATAAACTGTGAGTACGTAACACAGGACAATATCAATACGAGCATCCTGATTGGAATTTGGTAGGAAAATGCAAGACGAACGGGATTTATAAAAACAGCTGTTTATGTTACTCATCAGACAAACGACTACAAATGGAGACTGAAGGTTTCCTCCCCATCTTTCAAAAGACGAAACTACGCTCAAGACAGCCAGAAACATCCATAAATCTCCGATTGAGACACATGTCACTTTTCTTTTCAAATTCGATTACGAGTTTCACCAATAGGATTTTTATAGAAAAGCTCAGCGTATGCTCTTCAGAGTAGCGTGAAACGATTTGATGAAACAGTGAAAAGAGGCTACAACGGCGATGTGAGTGGCAGGGTCACATAAAGCAACATCCTACTCATCCTGGAGGTTAAATGGCAACTTATGGTGGTTAACTTGACCCAGTACTTGGTAATTCAGCCTATTTGACAATTTGAAACCCACGGGCTTTCTTTATCGCTTTTAATTCACTTTTTCCCAGTTATGTTCTATAGGTCCTATGTCCTAGCTAATCAAATTCTAGCTGCTCTAGTTCTTAGAAACATTAAACGTGGCAGTCAAACCGTTTAATTCAACTACCGATCACCATAACGACAGAATATAATCAAAAGGAATACAACCTTGCAGTACCATCGCTTTCTATCAAACCAAATAAGGGCATACCGGCAATTCTAGATGCATTTCATTTCACCAATTCCGTACCATATTAAACTAAGCTTTAGAGCGGAAGCCGCAATCGCTTCTGGCCCTTTTAGGTCAATAAGGCGATATATTGCTTTCTGTGTGGTTCATAGCGTTCATTCGTCTCGAGTAGGTACTAAGATTTCATCAAAAGCAAAGCGTTCTTTTCATCTTTTCAGACGACTGTGAATTTGTGTGTTGTATATTCTTGTCTCTTCTTCCGTTTATTAGATATTTTACTTCAAAGAATTACTCATATTCCAATATCAGTCCCTTGAAAGATTCACCAATCGTTCATGTTTCACATGGGTATAAACGCTAATCAAAGGCATGCAAAAAACGAAGGTATAATAATTCAGGTCCAAAATGGCTCGAACATAAAATCTAAAATACCTCTTGTATGCTGACATATCATAAACAATACTAAATCAATTGTATGTCGCATAGATCTACGTTCCAGCTTTAGGGTTAAACAGGTTTTTCTTTTTCTATGTTTTTGCTATGTCAGATTAGTTTCTGGGACGTGGTAGTGACTGAGAAAGTCATGTCAAGTCGACGAGTTGCGATTGAAATAACCGAAAAACGTTATCACGGTCAAAGCACGTAACAGCACAATTTAACATCCCAAACCAAATTATTCTGAAACCAAAATGTCTGCGTCAATCTAAGATCGAACCCGGTACCTACCAGCTTGTCAGTTGGACCCACAAACGAGCCACGAAGTAATTAATTGGGTCAGAAATATTCATTTCCTGCTTTTTTAATTGTTACTTTTGTTTGAAATGGATATTTTCATTCAATTCTCTTCGCTTTGACGCTATTATGAGTTCCTTTGATAAACAGCCATATTCAATTAAATTGTTGCATTTCAGAATTCTGCATAAGTATTTTCATTAGAAAATCACTAATTTATTATGATTTAAGACGAACATCATAATTATATAAGGGAAAATTATATAATTCTGGTATTCAACCATAGTTCGTGTGAAATTCGTATGTAAACTTTTCACTAATCTCAACATTATTACTTTAATTTTTCAAGCGTAAAACCTGTTAAGCCCTCGGTGTCGCAGCCATTTTATTCAAAGGCCATTAAGCCGACTGGGTTGATTTGGAAGGAACATTAAATTTATAACTCATGAAAAATGACGACGGCAAAGTATTACCTGGCTGCTCATTTAATATTATTACTTTTTTATACTTATATAGTAATAAAAACATTAATTAAGAGCCGATCCTAATGCTTATAAGAATAACAAGGTAAGATATTAGATCCGCAACCTAGATCCGAGACAAAATATATACATTTTTCAATACGGCCTCTAGTACAGACAACTTTACTTTACGCCAATTTTTTAGACACTTATAAGTTACTTAAAAGATAGTAAGAAAAAGCAATACTTATGCCAAAACAAAGACAAGCAACAAACAATTCCGCTGAACGGGGTAAAACCTCTTGGAACGCAAGCAAACCAATAAAATGCAGTTGGCGAAAGTGCCAAGAGTTTCTTAAATGTGATACAAATCGCGTTTACGACACTATATATCTATAGTCTTAGTTTTTGTATTAACCATTTTTTGCAGGGCAAGTAAGTTGGCCAAAACAGACGCAAGTGGCATTCAGCCAAGCTACCTTTGGCCTGGCGGAATGGGTCGGTCGGAAGAGTTTTATTAGTTGAACGATTTGGGTGTTTTGCTAGAATTGAGGCACGACATAAACAGTATATAATATAAGGCAGGGCAAATTAAACATCGCTAAAGCTGGTACCCATGACACCATTGTAAATTTCAACATTATGACAGCCTACAAACTTACGAAACCTGGGTGGACACTCACTACTTATATGCTTTGTGATAGCGTGGTGTAATAAGCACGTTAATTGCTCATATGTATAACATTTCTTTGCATTTCTTATTAACATCGTTGACTCAATTCTGTATGAAGCCTGTGAATTTTGACTAACTAACTGACTAATTTATAGACAAAAGAAAACTCAGGTAAGGTCCCTTACCTTAACTGACTTGCATGTCAAATGTATAGTAACCAGTTATTTTATCAGAAACAAAGGACTAACATAAAAACAAAACAGCATTAAATATAGGGACGGTCATAGTTCGAATAACTTCACAGCCGGCGAATAAAAATACCGTCTCATCGGAAACGTTGGTCGCATCCGAAATACACGTAATCCACAGTCGGAAGCTGTTCCCCGGGATTGTACTAAAAGCAAAAGGAAATATTTACTGTATTGTACGTATTACGCATTGTCAAGTAGGCTCGACTTTTCCTGATTTTTGCAGCCCCCACCCGGAATTGTCACGCGGAGCTTGTCGGTCGATTTAGTAATAAACAAAACAACGTTACGTTCGTTGACGGGTTCGCAATAATGACTATTCGCAGATTGGTTATTTTTTCGATACATGCATGAGAAAATATAGTTTAATTTTTTTAACGATCGTGTATGTAGCAGTTTTAAAACTGATGCCACAGTGACGAAACAACGTTGCATTTAATCGTTGTCGCCGTTATTTACGTTATTGTAAAATTAATAGTATAAATTCAATATAAGAGTGCAATTCTGATATTAAATGGATTGTTTACATTAAGAAAGAAGATAGTCTCGATAGAAATTTTCTATAATGAAATGAACAGATTTTCCGATTGCTGGAATAAAAATGAAAACAAAACACATCCAGATATCGTATGACAAAATAAAAATTAATTTTTCCAAAGGCGGCACAAAGACAGAACTAACAAAGGAACAAAAGAATTCGCCGAACGAGGGGGCGTGTTACGTTTGGAGTTTGACTTTATGGCATTGGGAAACGATACCGCTCAGTTTAAGTGGTTGATCGGTCCCCTGGTGACTTAATGTGTTTATATGACGGAGGGACCTAAAGAGAAAATAATCCACCAACTCGTATAAAATATCAAAGAAACGTGAGACACTTCAAAAGAACAGCCAACATTATACCTCTTACTTTAGTAGAAGAACTGTGCCTTGCGGAAATAATTATACACTGCTGCATTTTAGTGTGGTAGTCGCCGCAACAAAATCTTTAGTTTATAGTTAATAGCACCCAGCCTGCAACCTGAAACATGACTCAGCAAAGTACTGTCAATCATGTTAGGAGTATTAGAAAGAGTATAACTTAATATGATTGTTACTGGTAGTTAATCATATTTGCACAGTACGCCGATTGGATATGGATAATCTTTTCACAGAAACGTTTCTAATTTGATGGTCGCCTTTTATATGAGTATAAGGCGACAACCACCTTGCGGACCTTAACCATGGTATAGGACTAACTTCCATATGAAGTCCTTACTACCTTTCTGATTCAAATTACTCTTATGGTAAGGAGCATCCAATATTCCTGGCGACATTATTATTGAACTAACACGCCTGGTCCCTTTGGATAGTTCTATTCAAGGAGTTTCACAGTTTTCATGGCGACTGCGGGTGCTAAACTGCTTCCTTGTTAGCTATTAATTAATATCTTTCTCTTTTTTTTCGTCCTTTTTTATCCGCTGTATAATGGCGATTAGGAAAGAAGATATAAGGCGAAAATTGGTTAAGTCTGACGGGAGAATGATGAGCGTTACACGCATCGACGGTTTTTCCATCTGGGTTTATAAAGCCTGCCGATAAATCGAAATAAATTGTGACGACGATTGTGATATTTTTTTATTCGATATCAGATAATATCATCTCAACACAATAAGATTTGTGTTACCATAAAAAATACTTTCCTTAAATTATAGTAAGAATGGATATCACAGGGAATTTAACACTGGCAATATTATAATATATACCAAAGCATTAGAATCAAATTTATTTGAGTTATTTTACTACTGAGTTCCTAAGAGTTTTCTTTCAACAAAAGACTCGAAAATACGCAAATATTGAAGAAAACAATTTTCGTGAAGACTAAAGTTTAAAAGTCTAAATATGTATAACTATACTAATAATTATACACACATTATTATATTATATATATAACTATTACATGTGAAAGTCATTGAGAAATTTTGCATAGAAATTGCTTATGGACGACATTATCATGGCAAATGCGACTATGATGCTACATTATGTGATGGGATGGTCGATTAGCATACGCCTGTGTCTATATTAAATATATCAAAATTGAATCAAAATCTTAATAAAGGGGAGGGCACCCTCTATTATAACTATCGAGGATAGCCCGACAAACACCCCGACCTCAGACGAAGACTCCTCGCCCAGGACCTTCTTGGAGGTCGTTCTTGAACATGTTTAATATGTGGAAAATCTTAATGTTGATAAAATTAATCCTCTGGAAAATGAAAACTTGTCCTTATAGGAACTAATAAAATATTTATATAAGAGATAGTCGCACGCGAAAATGGTAAAGTAAATGAATTGAAGAAATTCGAGAGTCAGGCTCATCATGCCAAAAGGTTGATAGAAGCTGAAATGAAAATTGTTTGGAGAGGTGGTATAAAATCATATTGAAAGTTTGGATAACAAGACCAAGTATTTAAGTGATGCAAGTAAAGCAACTGAGGAGCTCGCCGAGGAGTTGGAAAGGCTGCGGACAGATAACGAACTTTGCTGTTCCGTACCGTAACACGAACATGCTCACGAAAATCAACCACCTCGTCGCGAATGTCCAAGAGGTGGAGAACAAGCACGGCACTCTCAACGACCTAGGCCGCAAGCGGGAGGATCAGCAACACGAGGCCACCAGCACGCTCAAACACGAGATCGCCATCTACCGCACGAGTGTCGATTGCGAGGCGTTTTTATTCTTATGCGAGAAGGACAGGCGATGATGATTTACCATCCATGTGTAAACTAGGTACATTATTAAATAAAATAAAATATACTACATAATATGTATATCGTCGCTTAAGTTTTAACACCACGTAATTGATTTTGAGCAACTTTACAAGAGAGACAAAAAAACTGTTTCATTTTTATTGGGATCCACTTATAAGATAAATTGGAGACAAAATGTATTAACATATTATAATAATACTATCGAAAATGGCAGAATTTTTTTTGAATGAATTAATGAATTACAATTCCAATGCATCGTTGCAACGTTCAATTCATGAATTGCATTGGCCAGTCAAGCACATACGATTGCTAGTGTCATAAAAACAAAATTACAATTTATTCGACAGCAAAGATTTATGGTGGCCACCGCACTGGCTATTTATCAATTCGTGTCGCGCATGTTAACACGCCCGACTCTTACAAACTCTAATAAAATTGACGAGAGAAAGTCGACACTCGGGAAACCCAGTTAAGTTACAAATGCGGTTACCGTGGCTGATGTGAATTTTGAAGAGCGCAAAAAGAACGTTTTGATCAGTAAAGCCTACTTATAATCAGATGAATGCTTCTGGAAATCCCTACATTACCTACTATTGTGCTACTACGTATTTATTGCAACAGTACATGGAACTTTATACTACAATTACCATACATTACCATACATTACATACAATTACCAGTAATTTATTTGATTATAATTGCAGATAATAGATACCCAACGTGTTATGTCAGCAATCAAAAGAGAAGTCACACACGCGAGCTCATTAGAATTCTACAGGCCGGTCAAGCTAAAAGGTTTATCCGTAAGTACGTGATTGTTAGCTGAATCCTTTATTCCAAAACTCGATTGTATACTGAAGTGCACGTGACAAGAAAGTCACAGATAAAATATAGATTTACTACGAAAAGAGTTTTGTTACAATATAACCAATCTTTAAAACGGCGCAGTTATTAATTGAAATATGTAAGAATCAATACGAATTCCAATCAGTTCTGTGTACCACGGTTATTTACATTGGATTGGACCATCTCTTGCTATAGCAGTTAAGAGTGTAA
>DWIW01000002.1:0-17539 GCA_018248535.1 Hovala pardalina | reverse complement strand
CCCTGGGCATCCTCGTGCTGGGGCCTAGCGTCATCTCAATAGTATACAACTACTTCTACATATTTTCCATGAAGAGAAAACTCAATAGTGGTGCCCCTATACACGACAAGGAGTACGCGACCGCCCTGGCAGAAAATCTGGCTAATCCGAGTCACTGGATGAGCTTCGTGCTTGTGACCGCCTTTTGGTTGAGCTGGGCGCCTTACGCCGGCGTCAGGATCTACGAGTACTTCATCGATCAAGAACTGAAGATCCCGATGCTGCATTTCGGCATGGTCTGGTTGGGTATTCTCAACTCCTTCTGGAAAATCATCATACTGATCCTGCTCAGCCCGAACTTTCGACTGGCGCTTCGCATTCTCTGCCTGACAGCGTGCTGCCGGACCAAGGGGCGTCTCCAGGCCGAGCTAATAGGTATGGACAATGATGATTGATTTTATCCTTACGAGCATATATGCTCGTCTTTTTTCAGCAGAAAGATAATTTTAATACGTGTGTCTGCATCCGTCTTAGGAGGCCAAAATATGTTTCGAATCGAAAATATTCTTTTTGATTATTTATTGATATATTCAGTAAAAAAGCTCAAGATTTCTTCCCAAATTCTTATGTTAGTTAAGCGTAAGGTTAAATTTCTACATTTTAAATATTTCTCTTTATCAAATGTTACAGTGCTAAATATTTGGTCAGATTATTTTAAATTACATTCGAAGAGTTCAAAGACCAACAGCAATGATTGAATATCTTGATTCTGATATACTGGTACGATTCTATCAATTCAATTTCGAATTCGAGACCATGTGACGATACAGAACCACAACCGCAGAATAGAAAGCACTAGAATTGTGATTTTTAGTTGTGATTACTTTGGAAATAAATATTTACGTGTTTAATTTAGAAAAATATTGATATGGGGAAGTGATTTTCAGACGAGTATTTCGTCGACAGATATTCATTTAGTACCTATAACTGTTCTAACTAATTCCAGTTAGGAAAAACCCAGTAACGAGTAAAAGGGAAATATTACTTATCACGAGTTCAGATATGTTACTTAGTATGTGTTTAGCGTTCGTGGAAGGATGAGCTATTTACAATTACAATTGTGTGGCATTTTACGAAAGATAACGACTTAGTACAAAATTTGAATTTACATATTGACTGTGGTCTCGGTATATTTTAATCGTCTATTTTTTCGTGTGCTGATAAAATGCATTCAATTTATCGACAATAATTTATGATAACATCTACATTTGCAATAATATTTCCATATCATTTAAAAAGTATCTCTCTGTTCTATATGTGGTTTTTTATTAATACACGCACGACGAAAATGCGTCTCCACAATATAAATAACTGTTATAATTAAGTGATCATCCGTATGTAAATGGAACGAATCAAATTGGCGTAACACACTTTGTTACTACATTTTTCTATTTACTTGCGTAGTATCTAAATACTGCTAATATAAAAATGCTGACCGTTTAGTGTAGTAAATAATACTTATAATTATATAAACCTATTACCATTGGTATCAAATAAAAAAAATACAATAAAATTTTTCATACAATGAAAATATGACATAAACAAATAACCTTTTAGAGCTTAGGCAAAATCGAATTGAAAATGTTTTTCGTACGACACTGAGGTCGTTTTTAACGTGAACAAATTCAAATCAAAAAGTCCCAGACGACGGACTAACGTAACGTATTTTTGTTAAGTTAATTATAATACTGAACGATTTGAAAATATATATTCATTAGTAAGTAGTAGTCGTCACTTCGTGCGACCGCTGAATATTGCCGTAGCAATTGGTCATTATCATAATTCTGGGTAGACTTCTATGATACAGTTTTATGCTTACACTATACCTCAACTTAGTCGTATGATCAAGTCGAGGCATCGTAAACTCGTTAAGAAATGTAACAATGATAGACAATGTTATGGGAGATTGGTAAGTGTTAAAGCGAACAAACATGTACCTATGAACCTTAACGTTTGCTAATCTCTGCCTACCCCAATGGGAGACAGGCGTGAGTTAATGTATGTTACAAGAGTATTTTAGTCTTTTTAGATTACTTAACATATTGAGATAGTTGCTCAATGTATCCATAGTCTAGTCTAGTCTCGAGTAACATAAAGCTGCCTTCACAGAATATGAACGTAATGCCTCTCGATATATCGGTTTACATGACACTATCAAATCAGTACTCAAATTTATTGAACAAATAAAAGTTGGACTTACACATGACATATTTGGTAACAAACTCAATAAGTAGTTAACTCAATAACAAGTTCAAGGAATCATCGCAATGTGTAGGACAACACAGTAATTTTACAATAATTAATTATAAATCCCACTCAACTCCAAATAAATACATATCAAATTTCAATTCCTAATTTAATGTACATAATATTGATACGTATTCATGGGCTCTTCAGCCATGTACCGTTTACTTCGTTTATTATATTCATTACCGGCTTGAGCATTAGTACTTGGTGAAAATATTAAGCGTATGCCACAACTACATGCGCATACGCATGCACGCACACACACCCACACAAATCCATATCTAAGTCCAATCTTTAGTCCAATCCATCTTCCATGTGTGCCTGGGAACTTTGTATTTTCATTATCACTATTGTTAAACTTTATTAAAATGATAGAAGGTTAGAATAGTGTAAAACAGACTCTATCTACGGTCGTGATCTCTTTTTATCACGTATTCTTCAGGTCGTCAGGTCATCTGGTCATGGTCGCCCATTTTTGTGGTTTCCTTGTTCTGATCTTATTTCGGACGTTTGTTTCCCGCCTTTCAACTTTAATATATAATCGGGGACATTGACAATTCTACTTTATCCACGTTGGGATATCTTTCCTATTATTATGTTCTTAACTGTGTGTGGTTTAAGGCATCATCGCATAACGTAAGCGAGTGAGAGTCAATAGAATAAGATTTTAAGGAACATAAGATTTATAGGCCTCATGTTCATGTTATAATAATCTCAAATATGTATACATATACATACATACTTCCATTATGACCCCAATCCATATTGTTTCCACGCCATGTTGCATGCCACAGGGGCCGCACCATCCTGCTTCAATGCGTGCGGGGATGCTTGATGGGATGCGGAGTTTATTATTAATGGCATTTTGCACTGCGTGTTGGCTACGTGTCGTGATTTAGTGATGATAGTTATATGTACCTACTCCTACTACTACCAGTCAAAGGTAATTGAGATTAAAAAGAAAATCAATTTTACATTTGGTTAAATCTTTATTCATACTAAACTTATTAAAATATAACATCTCATAGTAATAAAAAAGTCATATTTCATGTTTTGTTCTATATATACAAACTTTCTTTGTTCAAACGGTCAATTAAATAAAAAGGGTCGGCGGCTAGAGATGGCGTGGTGAGTGAGGGCTTACCCGATTGGTGGAAGTTCTTAGGCCGCCCTATGTCCTTCTTTTAATTACAAAATAAAAGAAATAAATAGAATAGTTAGGTTTTAAATTACTTTATAAATGTAATATCAATGGCATGCCGCGGTGAAACTCGAGAATATATCATCACATATGTAGATGATAAAAATAATAATTTCTAGTACGGCAAATAAATATATGAATATGAATGATAATAGCTTTGCTACCTTGTTTAGATCTTTATCAACGGTATCTTGGTCAACGGACCGAAACATGTTTTATTATATAAATAAAAAAACTTTCTTCTTTCGAATGGACAGATGGTGATGGACTGGTGGAATAGTCACCAAATGGGGCCAAGTGGGCAATAACTATTAGGTTTTGGGAAATAGGTTCACCATATTCTCCATATGAGACTTAAACATAAATAAAACTTGTATAGGCGTAACAGTGTGATATTTTTACCACCTTAGATCAAGTTGACATACCGTAAAATTATATCATTTGCCTACTCCGTTCCTATGGGTCTGATTGTTTATATACGGATTTATAGTATCATATGTGGATAGTCGCGCCGCCTACCAGGGGGTTGTTCTACACTACATTAGCCTAGTCGCGTTGTCCACCCTACTAACCGTTTACTCAATGGTTATCGCCCACCGGCATATTTGGCTAGCCCATTGCCATTCAGTTTGTTAGCTTTAGAGCTACTCTAGTTGGATTCTGTAACTTTGGTTCGCTTATGAATTAGTTTCGTGTGTCGTTGTGTAAGGTGTGGTCACTGAGGTTGGCTTTTTCTGTAGGACGCTATGTGGCCTTGATCTTGTGAACTAGGCCAACAGTAAGTCCCCGTTTCGTCTCCGTAGGGCACTTTTAAGTAATTTACACACACATGCTATCAAGAAAGTATTCGCAAATTTTAAAATCGAAACGAATTCATTACAGCCATTCTATATTCATAATACAACATATTCGGGGAAGGTTCCCTCGGTGCGGTCGGAGCCTACCATCGGTTGCGGGCGCGGGGCAATCGATCTCTTCTTGCTGTTACTTAGTTGTCCTTTAAGGAAATGGTAACAGCAGGAAGTGCGATTATTTCTTTCGTCTTTTGTTGAATGTGTTTTGACAGCTATAAGATCGCATGAGTTTTCTCTCTTATTCCAAATTCTTTACATAGTTTCTTCTCGCTGAACATGTTCTTCTTTCCGATATAATACGCTTTTAATTTTTACATATGTATGTTTTACATACGAGTACATGTTCCACGTTTAATTACTGAAATTAATGTTTCGTTATCGGTTCCCTAAAAATTTTTTCATTTTTCTATTTGCTGCTAATAACCAGTCATATTTCTCGTTCGCTTCAAAAACATTTTTGTTTTAAATAATTCGTTTCAATAATAAAAAGGTGACCCAAAAAATATCGTATTAAATTCATTTAAATAATTGAGTTCCCTCAGTGTTTATTGATCAGTTATCTTTAAGAAATGCAATTGCTTTGTCTTGCATATTAAACTTATCTTTACATTATTGCAAGGGTATTTTTTTGTCATTACCTTTTTAGGGGGCATTTAGGGGCATTTTCGTCAAAGTTTAATACTTTTGGAATTATCTCTTCATTTCTCTAATTATACTTTTACAATAAACATTGCTATCTATAAATTTGGTCTATTCGTATATAATTTTAAATATTAATTAGTAAGAAACTAATTGACTTAAAATGATAACATATCTACCTTTTAGCAGCATTTTGTATTGATTTTCTCACAATGTTCCTTGTATCAATTCAATCAATTATAATGTTTCTCATCTTTAATCGAAATCGCTTTGTCTTCTGGTTATTGGAACATTAGAAATCGCAGAAGGCCGCTTTCGTTGGTTTACTTAGGCAGCGCTTCCTCCTGGAATTACCCTTTTTCCAATTTCAGGTACCAAGTTCCAATTATAATCTATCTTACCTTCCCTTATTTTGATATTTGGAAAGTATTATAAATATTTTTCTACGGGCATATAGCTAGTCCCAATTTGGTTTATCAGTTCAATTTTAAAGTATACATTCTAATAAATTACAAGTTTATAGGCTGTTAGTACATTGGCCAACTGTCTTTATCTTAATTAGTCTTTATCTTTGTCTTTTTAAATAGTCGTTTGGTAAGAACTCACCATATTGGAGTTCACTATGAGCAGCGGGGCGGGGCTGCTAACTTTATTCATTCATAATTTTCTTTACAAACTGTTTTATTTACGAGTTTGTTGTATTTACGGATTAGTTCATTGCACATATTACGTATTTTTCGAAGTTTATGCATATCTTACTTTTTAACTTTGCAGTTTTAGCTTCGTTTATCTATATATATAAATAATTATTACCATGAGAATGAAGTTTGGCACTTCGCCTTCACTTTCAAGTTAGTAATTTACCTTTGATTTAATAAATAATAGTTGTTGTCAAATATAAAATAGGTATAACAAATAATATGTACATATAGAGAAAAAAAGACAGTGAAATTGTAATACGAAGTAGAGACATATGATAGTTAGTTTAGTTAAGGATGTTAAGCGTTTAGTATGTGTATCGAGAAATAGGGTAACTACAAATATGAGATTATATTTATCTCTCATTTGTCTAAGATATGGAGTAGTCATATACTTCTCTCATAATAATAATAGTTTGTTAAATTACATTACTTATTTGAACCGAGACCTGTCAGGTCCGCGATGCTGGCCATACGTTGTGTCCAATGGCAGCGTGTCGACTCATGAAAGTGACATCGGTTTCAGGGGCTCTTCCAGTAAAGTTATTTTCAGTAATATTTGATACCGGCTCAGGTGAAGTCTCTAAATTCTGATCAACCAAATCCACACCAACTCCTGTTAAGGATGGTTTCCTCTGTCTGCTTTCCACTTGATATCCAACACCGATATTGTAAACCAAGTACACATCGTCACTACGATACGAACACCTAGACGAATCGTTGATATTAGTTATAAACGTTACTTCTACTGCCGATATATACGTACTATTAACACACAAAATAACACACAATTTAGCAGTTTTGTATTTAATAAACGCAAATTTAAAACGAAAATTTGAAAACGCGATTTTGGATTCGCCTTATAATTTATTATTTGTCTATAACCAGACAGACTTAGGTGTAATTAAGAGGATTTGTACATATAGATCCGCGCAAACGTTCGAATCGCATGTGTATTCTAAGCCGGGAATTGATTTAAATAACTATACGTCGCGCAGACTATCGCGTTGCAGTTGTTATATATAGTTATTATAAAGTAACTTTTAAGAAAATATTCATAATATAACTTATAGATTTTGTTTTGATTTTGAAAAAGGTTGTTTAATTTGTGAATTCTATAAAACAGTGTATATACATAGTGGTTTGTAGGCAGTTAAGCCGTTATAGCTACCAGAAAACGATCCTAAGAGACTCGCTCACTAACTTTGGAGATATTTCTAAAATTAAAAAATTGGCAAAAACGATCGTGCAAGAAATTGTCGATCGATATATCCCATTTCCCTTGTCGTATCAAAGGTCTGTAATGCAAGTTTTCTCATGCAAATTGTAAGAGGAATATCACGTTAAATTTTGTTTGTTTGTTGCCTTTGTACTGCAAACATTTGGCTATGATTACAGTCTATTCATAGCTCCCATCCACGCCTTTAATATCTCAAAAAAAATATAACCCCAAAATAAAGACAAAATAAGGGCTTTTTTAAATTTCATCTAATTCGGTTTATGTCCGTGGCCGACGGAATGAAACTATAAGTATCCGTCAACAGTTGAGCTGGCGCTAAATGTCCGTCTCAGCGCCGATCGAGGTGTTGCTCGCTACCGCGACGCCACTCGCAACTTGCCTCATCAATAACATTAATTACTAAGCCGCCACCACCACCTTACTGCCTCAGCCGAGGCCCGTGCCTCACAGAAAGGTGCCCTTGGGACTGTGTTTCTCAGGCGAACCTACTCTAGCTCACCCTCGTTCGTTGACGCTATAAAGGCCAGTACAAACAAAGACGGGCTAAATGGGCTAGAGGCGCCTCTGGTACTTGTTCATGGATCTGTACTCTATATCCAAATGCAATAAATATCGAAAGAAAGGTTAGGAAAGTCATATTTTATAAGTCTCGCCAAGTGACGCTGGTAGTGCTAAGCCGGCAATGGCTGTAAACGTAACCCTTACTTGGATCTACGTTTACATTTGTCTTAAAGTCTATACTGTATCTATACCAAAACTGCTATTAATTAGCACTAATGGATGATGTTCAGCTAATAATATGTGTACATATTTTCAACATTATAAAGCATTTATATAAAAAAATCTAGATTAAATTAAGCGGTTTTATACATATAGGAAACAAACGAAGAAGACACGATAAAACAAAGATAAAACTCTATTAATTAGGTATATTATATTTTCATGTGATCTCAAAGATTGTCATTAGAAAATAATTTAATATTATATCTTATATTAACTATATTAGATATGATAAATACACACAATTGGCCGTAATTAAAGGGAATTGTACATATAGATCCACAAATTAATCCAATCAAAATTTTAAACTTAAAATGACCTAAGTATAAATTATTCAAAACAATTGTAAAAAGTTAGGCCCCCGTGGTGTCGTACCCAAGATGCTGGCAGCATTTCCTCGCTGTATAGCGAGCCAGCTCGTACGTCACCTGTAACTTCTTTAATTTTGTTACTGATTGTCCTAAATAAGTCATGTGTTTCCAGTCCCCACGGGCTAAGAGTTTCGACTCGAAAAGGCTTAAAATATAGCTAGGGCCAAGACTCCTATTCAACTTCAATAACGCTGGATAACATTCAAGTAGGTGTATTACATTTGCGTCGTCTTGGTTTTATCACTCAAATATTCTTTACCAGAATAACACTGACATAATACTATCGTAACTTTAAAATAATTAACAACCCGTGTTATAAAACAGCTTGAGTACTTATTGTGATTTTCTCCGTTGCGTACATCAAAAATAAATAATTTTCGTCGAATATAACTGCGTGACACTGAAAACATCTTTGGAATAAAATAGTAGGACTTAATCTCATATACTTCCAACTTTTTAAAACATTTTATAATCATTTTATAAAGTGAGCTTCGATGAAAATTAGCATTGATACATTTAGATAGTCTGTACGAATATCTATTACGTATACATAAAATTTAATTCAAATTGGTAATTTAAATCGGTCTAGATTACATACATTTTGTGTGATAAGTCATGAAAGCGAACAATATTTTATAAAAGCAACTATTTTTTAGCAAAATACGCAGAATTTTATTTGCGTAAATATGACTAGTGGTAATTAAGGGGAATTGCACATATAGATCCAGTCATGAATAAAAGGCACTGCATAGTTGATTAAAATTAAAATTTGTAATAAATATATATTACAATTGTAGTTATATTGTAGAGACTCAAAAAATGTTATCTCTGTGGTAGTCTTGCATTACTTAATATTAATGTTACTCTATAATATAATATGTGATATATCTCGCGTGGAGTTCTCTGGGTTGTCGGCCCAGTATTTACTTCGCCTCCATGTCTTCACTATGTTGAATCGAACAAATGAAGCAATATTCCGTTTCAATTTAATCTATTTGGTCATTACAAGTAAAGTTAATTATAACTTTATTAAACATAGTTGCAAAATGCAGTCGTAGTTTGAGGATGTTCTTATATACAAATAAGTTGACTTCACAGTAAAATAGAGAGCGTGTCATAATACGTTCCATTGCCTCTATTTATAACCATCGCGACTGACAAATTGTCAATATAGCGAATCTCTATTTTCAAATATTCAAACCATAAACACATGATTTCTTCATAATTAATTTAACGAATAAGTTTTTGCGCCGATAAATATGATATTATAAATGTAGGGCATCTACCGTAAACTAGGTCACCTCGACGTAGGATTTGTGTGCGTCATATTTACAAAGTTAAAATTCCTACAAAACTACGCGAAAAAATCTATTTCCTACATTAAATTTATATACGGTCAGCATTTTTAACTTTACTATTGAATATTTAAAAACATATATACTAAAAATATTATTGATTTGTAGAATGAGTTAACTCAGTAAAACATGTGTTACGCTTAGCCCACATGTTTACACGTGTACTAATTGAGTTAAAATCATTTCATTAAACTAAAAATGCGTAATAATATAATCAACGCTAGTAATACTATTATTTAAAAATGTTAAAGTTTAAAACTAGTTACTTAAAAATAAAACTAATTGTATTAGAACTTGTGCGTGAAATATTTTGTCAGATACTTTTTTATGTCTTTGGGGGGAGAGTTCGTTTAACGTTGCTGGACATAGGCCTCTATGCGGCGCCAACCTTCCCGGTTGGATGTCAGTAGGGGTCAATTAGTACCTGGCTTCGCATGGAGTAGGCTGAGACGAAAAAAGGGTTCATAGGGTTCAATCAGCAAATAACATCAGTAACGTTATAACAAACTAGATTCATCTCTACGGTTGATATCCCTACGGCCTATCCACGCTAAGCCTGGTACCATTAAAATGGATGGAACTCACCATCGGTGGCGGGGAGGGGCTACCGATCTTACCCTCGGCATTATTGAACTTATAGCATTCAAGCCGAGGGTAGGCTTTTCATCACTATTTCAACTTTATATACTCGTTAGCTTTCGGTTTAATGGCAAACGGCCCGTATTTTGTGGCATTTTTAATAATAATATTTTAGTAACTAAGGCAACTATTGAGTATTCGGCGTTTTAATTCACTTGAATAACTTTATTCTATATTAAACGTGAATATGTGTAAAATTTTCCCTTTCCAAGAACATGGTGTAGCGCTTGTTTTTTCGTCATATTGAATGTTTAGATACGCTTCTGTGCATATTTACGCGTATAAATAGCGAATAAGTAAGGGTATTCACCGCTGTCTGTAAGCTTGTGACCTCTACGATAGCTTGGAAGCCGCGACTGTCAATACATCCCCGCACTAGGTTTCCCTGCGTTGCAATGACTGTGACCGGGAATGCATATTAACATATTATACAAATACAAATATTTATTCGCGCAACACATAGCCTCAGCCCAAATTCGAATTCGGGACCCGCAACGCAATATCAGGGTCGCCTAAATCATTATGTCCTGTAAAACGTTTCAATACTGAGTAAAAGCTTTACTTTTATAATTACTTTCATTTCCTAAACTTATATTCACAACTAACACATATTTTTTACGATTCGGATTTCTCAGGTGAAAAACGAATTTCATTTCTATTCAGAAAAACAATTCTATTAATTTGTATAGGAGTAAGCTGCGACGCATAAACATTTTAGATTAGGAAGTGTTTTTACCATATTTTGTATGATTCAAACTACAGATAAGTATGCGTTCCAAGTTATCGGAGCATTCGAAACATGTTACTCACTATTCTACGGTTATTACTATTATATATTTAACTTATCCGATCAAAGATAAACCGGTGTTCTTGGAAACTATATTTTAAGTAACTACGAGTGTGTTTGGCGTGGGAGAAAATTTATCCAAAATTAATATAAAATGAACGTAGAGACGAAATCGTTAATTTGAAATATCATTAATCGAGTATCTAAACGACATAGAAATTTCACCGTAAACACTGTCTGCTAAATTATTACGGAAAGTCCAGTTAGGTTTTCGTTATGAACATTTTACATTTAACGATTGATACTCAAATCGCAACACTTCGTTTTTATTAGAAAATTTTCAGTAGACTTTAATGTTCAACTTCACAAAATCTCACTTATTAAACTCTACGAGACATTAAATACGTTTATTTAACGACTTATACTAAATAGTAAATTAATTAGAAGTAAGCACAAGGCAAAATCTAAAAGGAAGTAAAGACAAAAAAAAATGAAAAAACCCAAAAAAAAAGTATTGTTTTGTTCGGTTTATTCTAGATATGTTTTAATAATTAAAAGGTGTAAACAATTTCATTAATAATTTATATTTATCGTTTACCTTTTCTCTATTTTATCCAGTCAACAATAAGTTAATTTAATAATAATTTAATTATTTAAATATTGGCGTAGTTGAGTTCAATCCGCAAGAAAATAGGCATTTATTAATTTATTTGAGGATAAAATTAAATATTTTCGAGTGCCTACTGAATTAGGGTTGAAATCGGGTAGGGAATCTCATTGAACGCCATTGTTAATATCTGCAAAGGACATCGACTCGACAGTTGATTATATTTTAGATCGAGTCGTGTGTATACAACAGCAATATACTGTTTGTGTTTAACTTATTCTTACTTCTTGCTGTTAGTTGGTAACTAATATTTAAAAAAGTTAATTGTCCTAAATGTAAATATAGAAAAAACATTGAGGTGCATACGCCGTGAACAGCCGCCTTGTATAGACATCAACATTAGGCAATGTATTACAGAAATTGGTGTACAGTATTCATATTCGTTTATGGTTGTCTATTGTACACATTATTACTTCGTCTAACTTAGTCTTCCTCATAATACACTTATATATATACAGTGGAGACTAACTAAAGGAAATGAACGCAATTGAGTGGAGTAGATTATAACTATAGTGTTGAGTGTCTGAATTGTTATTAATAGGTAAGAACGATATGTATGCTGTTCAGTTGGGTGCACGCCTTTAACATAGAGTAGTTACAACGAAGTCACGCAATATATAATATAGTAGAGCAAATTACGTGTATTGGATCGGCCACGATCAGCAGCGCGAGTTTAATATAATAAATATGTGTCGTTATGTTTAAATTTTTGAAGCCCTCAGTGTCGAGTTAAATTTAGAATTAATATAATACGAATAATCCACTCAGTACTTTGTGTTCTTTAGATGCACTAGGGTCAAAGTCTTTAGACGCATTAGGGTCAAATTTGTGTATTAGGATATCCCTCGTTAACATTTTAGAATAGTTCTTAATATATACTTATAATTAAATTCACATTGTGCACTTGTAGAAACAGTAACTTGGTCGTAAAAGCACAGTTGTTCGTCGAGGTTAGATAATACAAACATTTTTATACTTTGAACAACACATCTTTTTTCTCTGTGTATAACCAATTTTATTTAGAAGAACATAAAATCTACCGTCTTCCTACATTTGAAACGACTCTTCCGTAAGTTAATTCAAAATTGGTTGCATTTCAAGTCCAATAGGACGAGGGAGACATTTAACCTCAAAGCAGTATAGAATTTCATTAAGCTTGCTTAGGGCACTTTAATTATGTTTATGAAAATTTATTTGAAACTTTGAAAACGAATTATCCAATGCATACTACTGATGACCATTTTCATCATGGATAATCAAAGAGAATGTGTACATCGAAATTTATCCATCTAGGTGGTAGAATCTAGTGCACGGGTTCGCCTGGGGTAGTACCACCATCCACCTAAACCAACGCCAACTTCATACAACGGTCGGGACACGTCCCCACACAGCACGTTGCACGCATGCCTCACCAGTGTCCGTAAGCGGTATACTGCTGCGGTATACTGCTGCGGCATCTTGCTTGCTTAGGTGTGACAGCCAGAGAATACATAATGTGCACTTAGGGCGAACAACTGCCTTACGTTTTTTTTTTCAATTTAATAAGTTTATTTTAGTTAATTTATTATTAATTTACTGTAAATATAATGAAACATTGTGCGTCATATTCTAATTTAAGTTAAGGATTTTACGTACATAAGCGATCTACCTTGTTTACTCTAGAGACCTAGAAGAACGAAATGTAACCAATCGTTATAAGAATTATTTATTTTCGTGCTTCTGCTAGGTTATTCTTATCACTTTTTATCTATTGATCTTAATTCCCTTTTAAACGTTTCGGATTTGTTGACATAGGCTGACCCACGTCAACAATTAGTTCTAACCCGAAATGTTTGAGTTGCGGTTAAACGCATCAGCGGGTATGATTAAGACTATTGTTGTAGGTATTGTTGTATAGTATAAGGTAAAATGACTTATGACTATAGTTATACTACGTGCCCGTGTAGATTTAGGTATTGGCAATGGCTCACTCATCGATCATTAGGTATGTTTAAAGTTATATTTAGATTTAGATATCGCATATAAAGATATAAATATATAAATAAATTGGTAATTTTATATCTGAATTTCTTCGTTAACACGTGTCTTTGTAATGTTCGATATGCAAAATATGCCTTATAGTTAAAAATAAATTAAAATATAAGGACTGTGGGCCCCAGACGGCGATAGACAAGCCGACAAAGCTCCGCTTGTCCATAGCCGGGCTGAAAGCACACGTTTGTGTATCAAAGTGCCCGTTTTGATAGACGAACAGTAACCGCGGACGGGCCGATTCGTCTTAGCTGTTAGTGGCCTCTTCCGATCAAGGGCTTCCAGCTATTCGACAGTACAGCCTCCGCTAAAGTTGTTATTTCAATAGTACAGAATAGTTATATTTTTACATTTTAGTAATTTATGCCCTGAAATGGATTAGTAGTAGATATGTATAGTCGTTGAAGTTTATAGTCACTTAATAACGTTTAACTTCTAGGAAATATTGAGAAAATAAAGTAGATAAATGTAAGTAAGTGGACAGCATCTATCGCAGTGAAACCGGCTCATTCTAGCCCTTTCACGCCTAAAACAAAATCTATTTTCGAAATTCTTTCACCGAAAAGCTACATTATCCCACGGTAACGGGAACTAAGCGGGCGAAACCGCCCTCTCACATCTGCAGTGTAATAATTGTTTGTTTTAACATTTCCGTTTAGGCCTGTTAGATTTGTGGTCAGGTACTTGTACTAGGTGCGACCACCTTAGTCCTCTAGTATAAAAGTCTTCCGTTACTTCGTCTAGGTCTAAATCACTGCCATGATAGGATTAAGAGAAGCGCCTGCCATGTGTGTCCTTATTATCATTACTAACATATCTCGAACGTTGGGGGGTATCACAGAAAGTAGGGATGATGTTGTAGTGGTGTTTCAAAATTGTTGTATTTTTCGGAATAATTCGATTGCATTGCGATAAATGGGTGGAGTACCCAACTTACAGGTAGAGGTTTGTTAATTTTGCGTTTTTAGTTTCATGTATTTTCAGTCCATTACTTAGGTACCTAGTGGTAACGTTTATTTCAAATGTATAATTCTAAAATCTTGATATTCTAAAACTGATTTAAAAGCTTCTTTCTAGGTGCTAGTAAATTAAAACCATGTTGACATATTCGAACTAGAAAATCTATATTTTATTAAGAAATCTGGTTAGTAATAGAAAAAAATATAAAATACAAAAAAAAAAAACGAAAAAAACACTTAAAAACATAAAAAAATAACAAAAAAAAAATAACAACCTTCTAAATTATAACTTCATTCATCATATCTCTTCTTCTATTATTAATTGTTACGTCTACCTCCGCGCATAGTCCGTTAGATCACCTATAACAGCAACCCGGAATAGACTATTGTCTACGTACATATTATGAAAAAGGTAACATGTGAAACAAAACGAAGTCGCAGGCAACATATTATAAAAGATAGAGAGATATAAACACATACGTATTCAGTTCAACCGGGGCTATATCACCGCCGAACCCATTCCAAAAACTCTACCTCAAAAGTATATTTAATTAGCCGTCGCATGCAACTAGCACAAACCTTGAAATCGGATGTATATAATCTGCGCCCAAAACGAATGATCAATATTATCAACACAAACAATTTAAATGCCCGCAAGAGGCGGCGAAAGGGCTCCGAGAGTGAGGCAGGGACGATTAACACTATACTCGTTTATCAATGTTAAAAGTGACAGCACTTTTCTGAGTATTTTCTTTATTATTTTACCTAATAATCTTGTATCTTCTCTTTTTGTACTCGTACTTTTTACTTGTAATTATTTCAAATTCTACCGCTGTTAAAGGCGAACTTGTAGGCACTCGTATGTAGAACGTACCCGTCAAAGTAGTCAATGTATGCTGGATATCCGCCTTGATTTTACATTTGCTATCTGATAATGACAACTCTCAAATCATCAATGCAAATTAAGGCACCATAACGACTTGCTGCCTTCCCAGCTATTAGCTGATATTAAAAGTCAGTAATTACCACCTCCACAACATCTGCGGTCACTACTTTAAATTGTGGCGATGATTGTGGCTAAGCACATTTAAACAGAATTGTTATGATTAGATTAGCAAATTAGTACTGATTAGACATGTTGGACTCGAAACTTTGATGTGATACGTTCTTTATGAAACCCCTAAAAGTACGCCCCTCTTTAACGTCTTTGCAACTTTCACTGGTATCTAGAGCTAAGCAAGGTTTAAGTGGCCAATGTGGTCTAAAATATCCACCTTGATTTTACATTTGCTATCTGATAATAACAATGCTCAAAGTACCAATACACACGATAACAACTTGCCGCCTTCCCAGTGAACGCCGCTAATAAAACTTGATATGGATTGATTATGATCAGATAAGCACGTTAGTTCTGATGAGTCATGTTGTGCTTCAATCTTTGATTGTTTAGATTCAAAAGCCGCCACTGGTAGTTGCGAAAACCACGAGAGGAAGTCGTTTCTTATGATTTAACTCTCTATTTTTTTTCATCCGCCCTTTTATATATCATGTTTAAAGTTTGCAAATTATTTTTTTACTTGGAAACTGACGTAAGGACCACTCACAGAGTGACGACACTCGGATTTAAACGAAGTATTTCTATTGAAATATTTTTGTGTGAAACAAGACAACAACAAACGGGATTGTCTTACAGGACAGTCGATTGTCCTACGAACGAATTTCAAACCTTCGACTCCATCCCCGCGTGATGTCCCGGAAAACTCGCAGCGGACAAGCGCAGTTACTACGACTAACGCTCTCTCATGACATCTACAGTCAGCAACATATCCATGAACATATAATAATGACGACGGCGCCAAAGAAGACTAACTTACAGAACATTCGATCGTCCTACGAACAACATTCAAACCTAAGATTCACTTACATTAAATATGTAAAGTTAAATTACTTAATATGATCTTTAATAACTGACATTAGAACTTTGGATTCCGGCAATTCGATGTGGATTCTTATAACTTGCAGGCACATTTATGCACGGTAAATGACGGAGTTCGTATATTTATATATTTTTATATTTTTTGATGCGCTCAATCTCGGGGACTTATTTAGTAGGTAATATGTTAATGTAGTTAAATCATAATCATTTTCCATATTTCAATGTTATCGATCTGAATTTATTCAGTTTAACTTTGACTTGTTTAATTTTAACTGGTTTTAACTTGCCTTCTCAATTATGTCTCAAGTGTTTTTCACCGTCATCCATCATCTGTAGCAGTTACTAGGAAGTATATTCCACGTCAACACAAGCACGTCTGTTGGTTGAACACTAGTAGCACTTAGGCTGTTAAATTTATAGGAAAAGCAAAAATTGTATAAAAAACACAAAACAAAATAAAAACAAAAAAAAAACATAAATAATTGAAAATAACATAAAAAAACAAAAAAAAACATTAAAAAAACAAAAAAAATATAAATAAAAAAAAACTTCAAAAATATTTAGCAAGTAAAATCTCGCGTGCATGATTAATTAATAGTTGTATAGAAATATCAACACCGACAAATAACGGTTTACGGCGTAAAGGGTAAACAGAAAAAAATATCTGAGGCGACCATCTGTCCTCACCGGCAGCAACGCATCCGCTGCATGTTCCACCACGCCCACTCTTCAAAATAAAGTAAATCCAGAATAAAAATACCTCATTAATGTACATTTAAAAACGGATAAGACTAAGATGAAGCATTCTTGTGGCACTAGTGACGCAAATCTAAATAAGTTAAGTTATAAGCGCATTAAATTAAGGATCTAACGTATTCTGAATGAAAGTACAAGAATCACTAAAATGATGTATGTCACGTCGCCTTAGGGTCATGATGTCCTTCTGGCACCGCTGAGACTAAACACTCGCAGTCTTTGCAACTACCGACCATCAGGTTGCCGGTGTTAGAAATCCTTGGTGGAAAACTTCAGCGTTCGGCGGAGCGACAATGCCACCATTTTGCTCCAGTCGGACTGTGGTCATAACAACCATTAC
>DWIW01000001.1:0-17851 GCA_018248535.1 Hovala pardalina | reverse complement strand
AACGCGGGCGGCGGCGGCGCGGCGGGCGCGGGCTTGACGGGCGTGGCGCGCGGCGGCGGCAGGGCTCCCGGGCCGGCGGGCGTGGCCGAGCCGCCGCCCGCGACTCCCGTCGGCCCGCCCGTCCGCTTCTTCACCGGGGTCTTCCCGCTGTTGGAAGCCGCCTCCATTTCCTTCTCCTCCTTGTCCATCTGCGCTATCTGCAATCACGTACCGATTTAATATTGAGCATCCTTTGCGGTTCCGATAGTATAATTCACAGTCTAACCATTACGCTTACCCGATTCAAAAACAATTTCTCTAAGGTTTGTGCCATGACGACGACGTCCTCACCGGGTTTGTTGTAGACGTAACAGTTTGTGAACATTGTATTGAAATCTTGGATGCATTCTTGAGCAGAAAAGTAGTAATTGGACTCCAGGCGTTTTTTGATAGTACCCAGGTCCATGGGTTTCTTGATGATTTTGTGATAATCCTGGAATATAAAATTGGAAAATCACAGCATAACAATATTATCTCATTAATATTAAGATTATATCTTTTAAAACATGGATACGTACGGGAAGGTTTAATTTTTTCGCGTCTACGGGTTGATGAAATGGCCATGCAAATTTATGTTTCCAAACAGCCTTGATGACATTCTTTTGAAGGAACTGTAACTGATTTGTGACCCGCCCTTGTCTGCGCGCTCCATCCTCTGACGGCGCGCCATTGACAGACTCTGCTGTAGGCTGTTTGTATAAAATCAATCAAAAATAATATTAATTTATGTAACTAAACAACATACAATTAATAAACATGCTGCTAATCGTTAAGTACCGAATATCTTCTCAAATAATATACTACCCAAATAACTTTGTTGAAGAGCATCTAGACTACAAGACAATATACACCATAGTTGGACCATCGACATAACAATAGTATTTGTTTTGCATTACCAACTTTTTTTTTACCTCACCATTTATTATATTCTTCAAGTAGTGTCTAGTGTGTAGTCGTACAAACAGACTACATACATATCAAAGATCTCTATAAAACTTACAGTACTCGTCGTCGCAAGAGGGTCGACTGCCTGCTGCATGGTGCTAGAGTCAGCAATCTACCTACCAAAAAACACTATACTGTAGTTGAGGTAATAATTTCCATGTGACCATTGGCTTTGGCAATTGTCACATGGAAATGTATGTTATATAATATATGGTATGTATATATATATGCATTTTTCGTTCTCAAGTAATTAAATACTACTCAAAGCTCACCTCAATCGTAACAAGAGGCTCATCCAATTTCTGGCTAAGAGGCATCAGCTAAACCCTCTAATAACATTAAACCATTCTATCATAATAAATGTTTGGGTGCTTGAGCACCTAGTAGGATCTTTTTTCAATCATTCATTTAATATGAAGATAACTCCTGGAAAAAATATTGTAAACAATAGTAAAACAAAAGTTACATTTATTTAGCGAGAAAACTAATAAACTATTTAAGAACATACTTACCATGCATGTAGTAGCAAGACAGTTATTTCAATGAAAGAACAGCAGTGCTTCCACGCCAATGGTATTTCAAATCTGTAAAAATATAGCCAAAATAAATTGCATTGAATCAATGTCACAAATTCTATGGTATATTTGAACTTTTTAAATATACCATATAATAATATATTTTAACTTATTAAATGTTTATTTTTAGTACTACTAACTTCTACAGTACACTAACATTATATTAGCAAGGACAAGCATAGATATGATGCAATAGTTAGTTATTTTATATTTGATAAACATATATAGTCTACATGTTATCTGCTTAATTTGTCACATTTTCAATTCATCAATTGTCTCATCTTTGAACAAGTGTTGAAGTAAAATTTAATTTCAAGCATGCAATTCAAATTTGAAAATAAAACACCATAGTGTATGGAGGCCATACTGTGAGAGACACTTCTACAAGCAGCGCTAATTAGTGTCTGTAAAGAAATCATAGCAAAGCATTGTATGTAAGTACCAATTTCTGAATTATGACCGTATTTTTGAAAATATTAGTACACATATATTATATATACTGCCCTGCAGTGGGACATTATGAGGTGCAGCCTGGCCTATGTGTTATATAAGAAATTATTTTTATTTTTTAACATATGAAAAATTTTATTTTATTATTTTTTTATACATTAGGTAAATTATTAACTACTAATTTAATTGAAAATGTAATTAAACAATTTTATCTGTTAACATTTAAACTTCAGTATGAGTGTCACCACAGGGTCAGTATCTCAGCCATATAAATCCAAATGAACAATAAGGTAACTCAATGGATGAGAGTTTATCTGTCAACACTATCTGTTTACACTTGAAAGGAAATGATATAATGATATAATATTTATTTAAGTGTAGTAATTTGCCCATTCCAATATTTAGTTACAAAATCTACTTTTTGAACCCAACCAGTACAAAATCTAGCATTAGTAAACAATTTGTTAAATTTAGATTTTAAAGACTAGTACAATGCAAGATTTAAATAATGTTACTAAAAATATAATAAGAATTTGATGAACAATATATGTACGTAAGGTATTATATATGTATGTACAACTCATTCACAGGTTATAGGAATAGACGTACACAATTTTACAAAGATCATCAAATAATTTAGTGCTGTGCTTGTTGGATTAACGCATTCGAAACAATTGACGATGGTTAAGGAAGTGAAATAGTTTTTAAAGGACCATTATTTGGCAGTTTAGCCTCAGCTTATGCTAATGATTTCTCCCAAAAGCGCAAGTTTAGGAAGTTTATAATGTTAGGTAGAATATAACTGCAGCGACAGGATTAAAAAATAAATTGAGTTTACAGTTCAATGTATTCTTGCATCATGCACATATGATTGGGTATCCATCTGCAATCTTATAAGACTGTTGAACATGCATTATCTTACATTGAAATAAACTTAATACAAATTATTTTCTTCTAAAACATTAATGTGTGAATGTGAGTAAATATAATAAAAATGTGATAATATTAATAGGAAAGAAAAGACATTTAACTCAATTACTAAAAGACCATTCAATAAGAATTTATCAAATTAAATTGTCTGCCATTTTTACCAGATATAATATAACTATAAATAAAAGCCTTTAATGCATCAAGCCAGGTATTTGAAATAAACCATCATTGTCATTAAAATGTTATTAAATATTATGGATAAAATTTCTGAAGCTCTTCTGTACAACCTAATCGACTGGTATTTCAATCAGCCATTACAAGACTCATGTTTTTTCTCATGAAAAAAAAATATTTAAACAGATATCAATATAAGGTTTGAAGTGCTTCAATAACATATTTCATTTATATAAATATAATTGATAGATACTTGTCAATACATAATGTTGTTATGAGTGACATTACATTATGCTACATGCATGTTTTCTTCAGCTTATATACGTAAATAAATATGCAACATGCAATAATTTTAACACTAACATAATATCCTAGTGGTAGGTACATTGATATAGATATTTTGTATACCTACCAAATAAGACCTAATTATGTTAATCAAAATAAACAATATGTTAATTGAATATTTACTGTACTTATTGAGCTGAATCAAGGATTTTGCGCTTACTAACGACAAAGGAGAATGTCTTTTGAGATCTAGAATATTCCTTGCCATTACTACTTACTGGAAACGAGGGTTGAAAGGATGATTAATGGAATAAAAGTTGGCAAATTCAATATATTTTAATATATTTCATATAATTTAAAATGTGTAACGAGAATTACAGAGCTTGTATCCAAATTTAACATGGAATTACCTAGCCACTATAAAACTGATCAGGCGTACATAACACTACTTGAACGCAAATAAAACCTTAGGCATTTACAAATTAATGATTAATTTTGATTGAAATATATTCAATATGATTACTTAAAACAACAGAACGGCTTAGGGAATCTTTGGGTAAAGAAATGGGTGAAAATTACTTTTATGGAGGCCAAGAACAAAATGTTAAAATATTGCTCAAGAACAGAGTCATGCACTGTCTACTTTTACACATATCTTAGTCCTAACAAACAATAAACGAAATAGCATAAAATTACAACAATTTACACCAGATGAAAGCTAAAAATTAGGAAAAAAGACTTACGAAGATATATTAATGCCAATATGGCGGATGAACTAAAAATACGATGTTGGAGTAACTCTTGCAACAGCAAATACTATCGATTTGCTCGAATTTATAAAACACTCCACTTATAGAAAAGTACATAGTCATTAATTAGTCCTATAAATTCATTGTCTATCAGGAACAAAAACCACTGTATTTTTTATACAACAAAGAATAGCACAACACGAACTCTCCGAGATACCGCGAGCTTCAGACATGGTTTCGTAAGCAACAGGAAAATTTGCTTAATGAACCTGAAAACTTACAAAGTCCAAAAACATTTTGTGGACTTTGAAAGCGTTTCAACTAACTTCAATAAGTTCAAAGGCTTCGTGGCAGATCTGAAAGGAACAGCACTTCCTGCAATAAGGGAAAAAAAACAAAATTGTGCGTCAAAGCCTTTTTTCGTTGAGGGTTTTAATTTAAACTTTATGTTGCTGCTGAAGTTCGTTAGGGTCACGTTACGATGAAATTGCAAAAGACAAAGTGAAAATGACGGTTGTAAACCTACATATTGCAATGTTGCTATCGCCGTTAAGGAAGTCATTAGGTACTATAATATTGGCCGCAACCTATAGTGGCGCACTGCAGGGCACGGGTCTCATGTCCGAGGTCCTCATGTCTGAGGAGGCCTACAGCGCACTCCACCACGCTGCTCGATGCGTGTTGGTGGAGGAGTTAGTGTCCAGCCCGATAGTCAGAAGTATTATAGGCCGCCCTAAAACCTTTGATATGGCTTCGTCGTCACGACCCATGTTGTCCCACTGCTGGGTTCGGGTCTCCTCCCAGAATGAAAGGGATATAGGAGGGAGGGGATGGCTTAACGACTGTTATCTTCCGATAACAACCGGGACCGACAGCTTAACTCGTCCTCCGAACACCTCAGCACAGTCACGAAAATTTGCCTCTAATGGTCACCCATCCAAAAACCGGCAAGAGCCATTATTGCTTAACTTTCGTGATCGGCTACGAGTCTAGCTCCCCACGCGATCACAAGCGCTTCGCCTCACCACATACATGAATATATTAGCTTTATTATATGTATGTATAGATATATATTTGTGTATGGTTCACTAAAGAATATAAAAACTAAATTGTATAGGTAAGTCATTTTAAAGTCACTTTCGGGATGGTTGTTGGAAAATCCCTACAGTGATATTCACTTACAGTAGAGTAGAATTGCTGCATGAAACATAGTAGTTTGCCAATCTACGATGTTATTATCTGTAGCTATACTGTCCCCGTCTGTGGGGCAGAGTCTAGGTTGCGGTGACGTCACATTTACGATTAAGACTACCATCCCCGTGATTGCGGTCTGACGGACGAACACCAATCGGCTCTCGGAAGAAGCAGATGCGAGCTTAAGATGATGTTACGATACCAATTGTATATCATTGTTTAATAGTAGTTTTAAGTATCCATACGAAAATACTAACTATATTAAATACTGCCTATTATCAGTACTATGATTTTGATGATAATAACAGAAGTAGTAAGTAGCATTAAAATTGGAAACCACCTATTAAATAAATAAGTTACTGCCATACTAATTACTGAGTACTCACATTGCATAAAAACCTACTACTATTATCACTTACATATTTCATCGAGATAAACAACCGCTCAATATCAAAAGTGCACGAAGTCAAAGCGATAAGAGGTATCGTTTAACCTCTTTTTTTCGAATAGATATTTGTTGTTGATACTACTGGCCTTTACAGCATCACCGAACGCGAACATGCATACCATAATATTATTTGCTTACTCGCCAAACAAGCCAAATAATAATATTTTAAGGCGAAAACGTAGCCCTACACTGCACACATCAAAACAACACACATACAAATACGCAAATAACAAATAACCCTCAACACAGAGAATAGCTCGAATGCAGCCAAACATGCGCGAAACTCTCACCGCTTGCTCGCTCACACCCGCACCATTGCATTAGGAGTGAGCGAGTAAGCTGATGTGCTGCGTTCGTCGACCCCTGCTTGGCGTCTCGTCGCATTCAGTTATTCACTTCACTGTGCGGTCCACGTATTCGTCTTGTGATCAACGTTCGTGTGACGTAACCGAGTTGATACGCAAAATGAATTGGAATAACGAAAAAATTATGACATTTCTACATTTGTATCAAATGAATCCATGTATCTGGGACCCACACAACGAATCGCACAAAAGCCGAGACGAAGTAGCCAAAGCTTGGATGAATATAAGAGATAACATGGGCATGCCGTGCACAGTGAAGGAGTTAAAAAAGAAAAAGGATTCGCTCATGGCCGCATATAGATCTTATAAGCAGAAAGTAAAAAGATCAATGATGTCGGGATCACAAATATACAAGCCTCTATGGTTCGCGTTCTCGTATATGGACTACTTTTTGGGGTCCGTTTATACATGCCAAACCCCTACGAGATTTACTGAGGTACGTACCCACCATGGTACACCCTAACCCGAATGTAGTATACCATTGTGTGTGTGTCAGTAAGGAAATAAATGTTGTGTTAATTACAGGAAGAAGAAGTGTATCAAGACGCTACCTTACAGTGTCACCAAGAGACCATAAAAGTCGAGTGTTTACACGAACGCCCAGACCAAGATACCTTCATACAAGATAGCTCTTCACAACACGATTCTCCTACTACTACAGTTTCACCGCAATTCACGTCGAAAAGGAGACAATCTGACACCCCAGAGTTGATCCAAGCGCAGAAACCAACCATCGAATCTGTCAGTCATTCAAACAGTCAGTCAATCAATCAACCAGTCACTCGTCAAACAGATGATGACGAATGCTCCACGTTTGGGATACTGATTGCAAAAAAACTCCGAAAACTGTCGGATAAACGAAGAGATGTTATGATGGTAAAGATAAATCAACTTTTTGTTGATGAACATAACATATAGGGTTTAATTAAGAGCATTCCGAGGCAGTGATAGCCTAGTGGTCTCCCACTATATACACTCTAGAAAAGGGGGTTGTGGTTTCAAATGACAAACTGATTTTATAAATTATCTGCCGATTATAACAATAAAAAGTAATCGAGATAACCTTCATATCTGAGATTTATGGAGGTGTGGCGAGTCTGCCAATCCGCACTTGGACAGCGTGGTGAACTACGGTCTAAATCTCTCTCATTTCGAGCCCCGAGCCCAGCAATGGATAGTCTCAAATTTAAAATAATTTTATTTATAATATGAAATAAAAATAAGTAGTAAATGAAATCAGCAATTAATGTAACATATCTAAGTATAAAATTAAGTATAACTAATTTATTTTATTAAGCTTTTAATTTTATTTTCGGCTAAAACTTCGACTGTAGCCAGCAACACAACAGCTATGCTACCCTTGTCTCACACAAAACAAACCTTATTCAATACATAACATTCAAATTAACAGACGAAAACTTCCATTTTCGTTTAACAATATAATCAAAGCTACCACTAAGAATCTCTACTAACCGCTAAGATAGGATCACAAACCGCAACGGTAAACGGCAAACCTTCAACTGTAACTTTAGTGTTAATGATTTAATACTGTAAATAATAGATTAAAATCCACACAATCATAAAACGGCGCTATCAAACGCGAGGAGCGAAGGATGAGCTAATTCATTATGCTAACGAGTCGTGCCGCCGACGGTGATGGATTATCCTGTTCCGACGTCTAAACATGGGGGCCAGGGATCACATTGCGTAAAAAATGTAATCCTGGGTTTCTCCTATATTGTAAGGGCCCAAGATCGGACGGTTCACCCCATAGTGAATACACAATATCAGCCCGGCGTGTGGTACTGGCGAAACGTGTGCGTAATACCTCTGCCTACCGCTTGGGGGAAATATCGGTGTGAGATAGGTTTATGATTTTAGAAAACTAAGCATTGCTTTGGAGTACTGTTCGCGTAAAAATTGTATGATAAACATTATTATATCATATATAACAAAAACCACAGTTTCTGGAAACTTCCTTTTATTCGAATTTCTTATATTCCAAGTACAATTTTATGAATATGTTGTGTAAAATTCTAAAGCGAAAATAAAATAATTAGCGGACAAAACCCCGTACCAGCGGGTCACACGTGACCCGCACTCCCGCAGAATGACCGGTAAATACACCCGGACAGTGCCCGGTAAATGGGAATACCTTCACAGAATGTCCCGGTAAATTGCGAACGCGACACATGTGCAGCAAACACAATCATTTACGTGAATTCTAAAGCCTGGTGCATACTTAACCACCTGATTACACAGGAACCTGTTAATTTGCTTCTCATAGTGCTAATTGGTCGAGCGTAGAGGTTATATTGTAGTGTTGCGTAAGTAAATGCCAAAGTATATCGTGTGTCTTGCTCGTGTAGAGGTGGAAGTCCAGGGGGTGTTATATATAAGGAATACAATACGATACGCTGGATTCAGAGGGGTCAGAACCAGGAGGGGTCGTCTAGGGGAGGCCTATGTCCAGCAGTGAACTTTAAAGTGTGATGGATAGATGGATGGATGGAATAACCTACATTATGTAGATGTTTTTTTAGCCTTATGATTTTTATTTTTTCTTTGTTAGCCGTACACAATTTCTTCCAGGAAATCGAAATGTCAACCTCCACAGGACAGGCATAGCCTAGGGTGGAGGTCAGTTTCATGTATAAATTGTAATTTTAAACTGGTAATAAATTATTTTCATTTTCATTTTCATGTATACCTATTTGAACGTACGTATTTATTTGCCGCGCACGTGAATATTCAAGATGAACTTTTTCTGAGCTTTTCTCAGTGGGCTAGAAGTTCTTTAGAAGGCTTTCGGCTTTGGCCTTGTCTGTGTCTATTGGCAACAGTGACCACTTAGGTACAATTCTGATTATACCTTAGTGGTCTTATCTATCTGAACTCTGCCAATCTGCAATTGACCAGCGTGGTTTTTCTATGGGTTAACGGTATCATTCTGAGGAAACCCTTGCTCGATGGTGATCCAATTGTCGATGATGATAATCTCATAGTCCAATCAGGTAATACCTGGTACTATTGTGTGTCTATTTGGTACCTACCCTATAGTATATTTCTACCTACATTCAGCTAATTCAATGGTCATAATAACTGATAATTCCGGGATAAGCCGGCGAGGGACCTTATTACGCGCGCTCGATAAATGGGTTATGTTACGGCGCCTATTGTCATTCCACTGAACGGACCAAATGCTGGTTATAATTGATTCGACGGTGATTAAATTAAATTGATGATAAAATCACAGTCAGTGGGCAATTGGCTTAAACGATGATGACATAAACATCGTCTTGGTCAACGCAATCCATGCTGTCCCACTGCTGGTCAGCCTCTGTAAGAATGACAAGGAGTAGGCCGTAGTCTATCACGTTGGACAAGTACAGATTAACAGACATACAGTTCATACATACTTATTTTGGTTCTTACATTTTACTGTATGTACACAGGCTTTAGAACGGTAAAAAAAGAAGAAAAATGACACCTATGTACACCCGCATTCGTCCACGTGCGCGCTCATATTGGCCCGGAGACAGATTACCTGTATTCTATTGTGCACCTAACTACTATTTCACGTCGCCATTTATAATATTGTACGTACACGATTACTATAAATCCAGGCTCTAAATATAAGCACGAGAGTAATTTTGTATTCGTACGAATTTCTTGAGCGTGTGTGGAAAAATTATAAGTTTGGGTTTTTTTTACAGTTTCAAACCGCAAATACCTTAATGTAGCTGTAGAGAAAATAAAATAAATTAATAGAGTATTGAAGAGATTTAATAATTGCTTAGCTACGCTAGATTTGACTCCCATATATAATAAGGCGCCCCATATATAAATCCCCCATATAATATCCCATATATAAATTTATTAAATGGGTTATTAACATCCATCTTATCCATTCGGTGACGCTTGTAAAACCCACGCCATCAACTGTCTATTCGAAAAACAGATCTTAATATAACTGGTGAGAAACGGGTGTATTATTCTTCTGCCTACCCGTTCAGAGTAATACGGGAGTGAGCGATTTAAAATAATAAAAAAATGACTTTTCTCAACGAGCGAACTGTGAAATGTCCTTATGACATGCTTAACAAAATGAACGATTGCCGACGCGAGCTTGCGAGCATTCGATCGTTACACGAAAGCACGCTGGTGACGTCAGACTCCATAATGTGTCATGATTGATAAGGTTCCGATAATGGAAGTCATATTTTCTTACCAACACCAGCTTAGTCCATAAAAAAATCTTTACGTATATGATTTACTCTGGTACGAATGAATTATTAGTAGTTATTTAGTATCATCTAATGCACATTACATTACCTCCACCAACCCGCATTGGTGCAGCGTGGTGGAGTACGGTCTAGGCCTCCACAGTTGAGGAGAATCGTGTCCTGCAGTGGGCCACAATATAATAATGTCTATGTTGTGAATCATTTCATAAAATTAAGAGCACCATTATTTTTGTTAGTAAAAAATATTATAGCAAAGGCAAAAAAATGTTTTGATATAATTAACAATTTATTACATTCACATTTCACATACGATTATAAACAATATAAATGATTTATTTATCAAAAATGTGTCATTAAAAGTCAGTACCTAAAGGTCATTTTGGCTTACAATGCTCGCTGAACCGGAATCCTTGTTTACAGAGCGCGCGCGTCGAGTTTTCTGACGAACGGCACCCCGATTAGCGTGCGACAAAGCCATGTGATCGTTCAACAATTTCTTCCAATGAAACGTGCGTTCGCACAGCGAGCACCGATGCGCCCTCTGACCCGTATGAACGCTCTGGTGCCGTTTCAACGGCCCAGAACTGCTGAAACATTTCTCGCAATCCTTACATTTAAACGGAAAATGTCCCGTGTGGTTCCTGTTGTGTATTTTCAATTGCGCCTTGCTTTTGTACTTGAGACCGCATATATCGCAGACGTGCGGTCTTTCCCCGGAATGCCAGAACATGTGGTCCCTCAGAGCGGTCTCCAAGTGATAGGACTTCACACAGTGTTCACATTTGTAACGCTTCTCGGAATTCACAGTGTTCATATGGTCCTTGTAGGTGATCCGAGATTTAAATACTTTATCACAATGCGAGCATTTGATAGCCTCTGATGAGTGCACCGATTCCACATGAACCTAAAAAATAAATAGGAAAATATACGTACAGGAAATTCAAAACAAGAATACAGTAAATGAATTCATAATTCTATTACCTTCAGCGCAAATTTCCTTTTAAAGCGTTTCCCACACGCTTCGCATATAAAATTCCTCGGGCCGGCTATATCAAAAATATGCGCCTCAATTTGATGTCTATATAAAAACCTGCAATATTACGGATTATTTAAATCTTATCTAAATAAGAATGGGCTTTGTCTGAAAGATGGTGGATTTACGTCTATTTTAGCCGGACGGGTTTACAGTTTTCCTTTTGTAGACGTGAGGTCAGTGGTTACTGTACGAGTATATGCAATTCTCAGTTCCGGCATGGTACTTGGAATTTGTACCGGAATCTGACATGCTTCTTCTTGCCTACGAGGGTATAAGGGGGATTACCCCCTTTAATTCAATATTTTGTCATTTCCCCGAGACAAACGCTACTTAAGATTCTAAAAAGCCAATCTACTTCGACCTGTGACCAAAAGTTTGTGCCGTTGCCTTTAACGGCCACCTTCCTTATGTGTGTCTTGTTCGTAGTCGGAATCCGTAGGCGTCATGCGTAATCCATTAAATACACTGGACTTCTAGCCGTTTTCAGGAGGATCCTTTCCATGTACATTGATACATCGTTGTGATGGCTGAGATCGCGTTCGAATGCGACGTTATCATAACTAGCTGGGATAATCTCATCAGCATTAATTAGTCGTCAGCTCGCCCATGGGCAGCCTCTCTCGTTACTACTTCTCCAACAGATGGTAGTGCTCTGCATTAGAACTGTTTAGGAAAAGTTTTTCTCGAATGTAAATTTCGCGACTCGCCATAAGTGTCGGCGGTTGGTCCACTTGCAAAAAACGGCTTGCGGCGCTCATGATGTGTCGGTACGCTAAACAAAGTGTAAAATATGATCGTTCCATCGGCTGGGAAAACGCGTCCCAAACCTAAAAAGTCATCATCCCTTCATCCCATTATATTTCCTAAATATAATATTGTAAATAAGACTTAAGGCTAGAGTTCTTTAATTATAACTTTAATCACTCACTTCCTTCCACAGTGGTCGCAAATAAACCTGGTGACGTTGTGCGAATTATGGTGCTTCTTCCAAGTGCTAAAAACGCCGAAGGATTTGCGACACTGTGGACAGTATCCGCCGGGCTTCTGGAGATGTATCGATCTGTAGTGGAACTCTAGTACGAGAGTCGATCTGAACGACTTATTGCATATGTGGCACATTTTCTTCACTGGGACATTGCTGTGGGTATACCTAAAATAGGATAAAATGGGAGTACGAGGAAACATATTGTATAGTACGAGCAAAACTATACAATATCGATTATTGATTGACTAGGGAAGATACTAACCAATGATATAAGCGCAGAAATAAAATATAAATAAATTACTTTATCAATAGGAGAGGATAGTTACAGAAGAGGTATGCATTTACTTATAGGCACTAATAATTAATGCTTGTTTGTTATATTTTAACACTGCACATACTGTAGGGAACTGATAACTGAGGAGACCGAGAGTATACTCCACCATGTATATATATCGTATATATAGAATATACATAGAAACGAGGCTAGACTAGATACAAATTAAAGAAAAGAATCTCAATCAATAAGTCAAAAAAGGTTTTCAACAGAGGCACGAGACGACAAGATAGAAAGTAGAAGACATGAACTGCAGTTATGTAACAATATTTTGTACAAAATGTTAAATAAAGTTTCTCGCAAAATAAATTGAACCATGTATACATACACAGTATTAAGGTTCATTCTTGTAAACACGTTTACAGTTTGCACCCGTGGTTTACCAGTATTGGCAATGGAAACATTTTTAAACTCCCGCAATATTACTACGTAAGACTTTGTTTTATTTGTGAACTCAAAAGCAAGATAGATTTTCGCTTTATTTGTAACAGGGACAGATAAACATTTAAAACACATTTTTATTGGTCATTACTGGTAAAGGCTTTGTAAGAAAACAATTATAAATCGAATATAATATTTAGTTCCATCCATCCATCAGCCTTCAAAAGTCTAAAGTGAAAAAAATAAATAAATTACCTATGAGTAAACAGTTCGGCGGAATCTTGGCATGTAAAATCACATAGATAACACTTTAGTTCAATATTCGACCAGTGATTGCTCAAATGTTCTCTATTCTCTACAGTGAGGTCAGATGCAAAGTTGCAGAGCCCTGTAACAAAATTATTACTTAAAACTATTTTGGCATTTTTATGGTGCAAAGGTTATTTTAGGTAACAGCTATCTGCTACATATGAGTATGTACATATTTTATAACAAAGAAAACATTTTTGTTTCCGAAAACATTAATTGAAAGAAAGAATTAGAAGTAATTACTTGCCACAAAAATCTAAACTCGTTTTTGTTATTGTAGTCCTAGGTTTATCATTAGCATTACTAGATATTATATTTTTTGTTTTAGTTTCTTTTTGAATCTTACGTTTTTGTTTTTTTAAATTGCTATAAATTTCATCTTTTACATTCATTAATATTCTTTTATCATGATTGTCATCTGAAAAGAAACATGTATTATATATACTTATACAAGTTGTGAAGTGATTATTAGCCACCTATTTATTACAACCTAGCTAAGGGTTTTCACCTAACAAAGTTCTGTTTAAGCCGAACATGAATTTAATTTGTTTAAATATACTAGAGAACCTTAGTATTTATTGGTAATTATTATTACCAATATATTACGGAATGATCAACAAAAATCAAGGATCCTACCTTTCCACTCAATTTTGAAGTTGGACAGGTTATCTTGTTCATATAAATGGCTATTATCACAAACAGGAGTCTCAGTTCCATTTTCAGTGCACTTTACTGGTTCACTTTCAATGTCAAAGTTATCATTCTTTATAAGTATTAACAACGATTTATTACCATCATCTGAAAAGAACCTTGTATAACTGAAAAGTATATTTTGTATCTAAATTTATAAGTTATTTCTAAAGTATGTATGTACTTACATACTACACAATATGTACATAACATCAAAATATGTACACAATTGAATTAAAGGCAATTCATATTGGTGTAGTGACACATTAAGTTACAGCACAAATCCAAACTCCCAGCTGTTACTGGGCGTTTTAAATTGGAAAACTCAACAGTAATTGGCAGACCAGAGGATGGATCTCTAGTTTAGTAGTTCCACTAATGTACACCAATAAAAAAATATTGAAGTAAAATATATGAAGGTGAATGAGGTAATATCATCCATCCATCCATCCATTAGCCTTTATGAGTCCACCGTCGGACATAGGCCTCCTAGACAGCACTACCCGTCCCAGTCCTGAGCCCTCTGAACCCTCCTCATGATGAAATATTTATGTAAAATTACAATTATCCACCTGCAGCTTTTTCATAAGATGCCATGCCATTGAACTATAAAAAACTACATGTTTCTTACCTCCACATTCAGATTTGAAGTTGGACTGCCTATCTTTGTCACATAAATGGCTTTCATCATCATCACACGATATAAGGTTTTCGGTCCCATACTCAATACACTCTATTGGTTCAGTTTTTATACAATCTTCAGATACAAAATACCTGTCCGGATAGCATTTCTAAAATAACCAATAATTTTAAATACCCTGTTTGCACATGAACCTACTCGCCTTTACAGCCTCGTTAAAAGGGAGGCGAGCTAGAAAAACTTCAACTTAGGATGCATAGCAATAACCACAGCTATTCCCCAATCCTGGGATTGAGACAGTCCTAAGGGTAACTCCTGTGAGGTACGGATATGGCTGTAGTATAGGGATTAGAGCGAAACAGCCCACTTAGGTTAGCTTAAAATACCCAAATCACACTGAGTTTTATGTTTGGTAACAATAATAGAGTAATAACACTAGCCAATTGGCTAAAGAGTCCAAACAATGGTATAACAACTGTTTTTAATGTAGTAACTCAATGGAATATCTTACCACGTTTTTGACTTGTAATGATTTCCAAATTTTATCAGAATCCAGACATTTTCTTTTAAATTTAGCACAATTTATGATATTGAGTGCACAAGTACTGCATACTGTACCAGCTTTTTCTATTGGAGAAATCTGAAATCAATGTTACCAATACCACAACAGACAAAACAAAACAAAAATGTTGACACATGAAACAGATGTATGTATGTATGTAAATACTGATGGGTTTCATTTCCAATAGTCAGTAATGTTATTATAGTGCCCTTTTTTAACAATAGAGAAATCTTTAAAAAAATGAGCAGCCTTTATGAGGGTAGAGGCCAGGGTATATGTAATTTTTACTCACTAAAACCTCCTCGGCAGCCATCCTATGCATATAAGGAGGCTCAGGGATATCTAAAGAATGCACAGGTGCCCCTTTTTATATTCATTTATTAAAGTACCTAGAGGTGTCTAATGCTATTTTAATGGTTTGTTACACCTTCTACAATTTAAGCACATGTATGAAAGAAATAATTCAACTAGTATAGTGTAGTACAATATACTTTTATATGGCTCTATTAGTTAGCATTTATTTGAATTTTTAATACTTACAGATAAACCGGTGCAAAATTCGAACAATTTCAATAATTCACTGTCTGTATCAAGTGAAATGTCATTATTATCAACAGTTAAAAGGCACGCACGACAGGAAGATAGATTATTTGAGGACATTATTAGACCGAAGAAATTCACATCACCACACTAACACATTACAGAAACAGACAAGGCCGTAAGTTGGTACAAATATGGTTTTGTTGTGTAGAATTATGAGATAATAATATTTACATCCAGTCCAGTTGGTCATCCAATCAGGCGGGACGACGACCTGTCATATGGTCCGCCATTTTGAACAGAGCAAAGGCGTTCCTTTTTGCGGTCTTGTCTATTAAAATGTCTTGGTTCATAAAATTGGGTAAGATAATTGTAATCCCGAAAACGGGGAAAGACTGTCGTCTCCCTTCCATTCGTAAGGCTGTAAAGATAGGGTTGATAGCAACTGTCCATTCGAAAAAACAATGTCTTCGGGGTATCGTCCAATCACGCTCCTATCCACGCTAGCAAAGTAGTGCGAGAGGCTGGTTGTGCTTGCCAAATAACTTGTCATGTCACTGTCACTTGCACAGATAAAAGTGCTAATCATTTGTTAAATGGATGGAAATATTATAAGTGCGATTTAAAAATAAGAATAAATAAGGATGATAATGAACTTTTCTTGTGGAGTCACCACATAATAAGAATAAATAGCAGCAACAATAATAGTTTTAATAAAGAACAGTAAAAAGAGTTATGGCGCCAATTTTATATATTCGAATATAATTAAATGGAAAAAAGGAAAAAGGATATAGGGAATAGAAAAAGTGATATTATATTGTAATATTATATCACCTACCCACTTTTGACGTTTTAAAGCATAATATATATTTTTATAATATGATCTAATTCGTTCGATCTAAAGTTTATGTGTCCCTAGATAAATATTACCAATCGTACAAATGTTTGACTTAAATCATATCTTTTATGTCTGTTGCGAGACCTACCTCGCTTCGCAACCAAAATTGTAATTCCATAGGTTTCCAAGAATGGTCATTTACAACTTACCTCTACGAAATCGTTTTTTGTGCCATCAAATTCAGGTAGTAAAATATTATTTAACTCGCAATGTTCAGGAAAGAAATGTGAATTCAGCGCACGTACCGTTCACTTTATACGTGCTAGGCGGGTTTTGTGATGGGTATGAGAGCTCATTCACGCAGCCGAGGTGCCTACCTAAGTTCGTAAGCGAATTTTTGTGATGTAAATTAAGTAGCGAACGAAGTGGGCACTGTTGCCTATCCTTCCTTTTCCATGCCAATCTCGAATAGAACTGCTGCAATTTGAACCGGGTTACCAGCCTTATATATCTTCTTGCTTCGTGACAAATAACTTGTTAGACTCACTCATGTCGACTTCGTGGCGCGGTGGACCTGGAGCGGCGGGTCCCGGGTTTGAATTCCAGCCGGGGACATTCAGTTATTTACCAACTCATTTGGATAGCCTGTAATGTTAGTTAAATTGAAATAAATAAAAATGTTTATATGAGAATTGTAGTATGTTAGGCTAAATTTGAGCAGCGCTGGTTTTCCTTCGGAAATATACAGGCCTGAAGTATGTAGATAAATAAGTCCTATTTAAACCTGGATTTTCTCGTCAAATCAAGTTCAAAGCTAATCTCTGTAACAAAAATGTTCCTTTGATTTTCGTAAGCAATACTGAATTGTTTGGGCATACGACTTGGTTTCGTAAGCAACAGGAAAATTTGCTTAATGAACCTGAAAACTTACAAAGTCCAAAAACATTTTATGGACTTTACGTTTCAACTAACTTCAATAAGTTCAAAGGCCTCGTGCAGATCTGAAAGGACCAGCACTTCCTGCAATAAGGAAAAAAAAACAAAATTGCGCGTCAAACCCTTTTTTCGTTGAGGGTTTTAATTTAAACTTTATGTTGCTGCTGAAGTTCGTTAGGGTCACGTTACGATGAAATTG